>JAHZMZ010004648.1:0-37632 GCA_027743805.1 Lepidocyrtoides sp. E14
CATTATTCATCAACCCAATCACAATGTAAACAAAACTGTATACCTAATATATAGTACTCAAGGTATACTACAAAGGATAATCAACAATATCTTATCGTTTTACTACAATAAAACAATATAGTCATTTTCTCTTTGTTCAATGTCCAATTAAATGAAACCGAATCGTACTCTATATATTGCATGCTGATCATCATTCTATCGCACAATTACACGCGTCTCCTCTTGTAATTCACTCAGACAGAAGAGGATAGTAGTACGTGTTTGCTCATTGATGATGAATGTCATATTTATTCAATTTTCAGATGCTATCAAGGTCAGTTGCTTATTCTTTCGACATTACACAACTAGGGAATTAATCTAGCCGGGAAGCCTTATGCGCTTTAACTGCCTATTTTTTATTATTATTATTTCATGATACACACACCTCTTCTATATTATACCCAAAAGATTAACGTTTGTGTGGTATTTAACCTGCTTGCTTCCAAGCTCTGGTGTAACCTACAGCCTAAAATAAATACAGCACGGCATGATCATTATTATGAATCGATAAATTACGACTTTGGCTTTGAGGAGTTGAAGCAAGGTTGACTTGGTTAGTTAGTACAGCACACTAACAGAAACCAAGCCAAAACCAACAAACATGAAACACTTTGTAGTAGGAATATGCCGATTGCCGAAGCTTTCATGCAACTTTCATAGCGATTGTTAATGGTTAGGATGATGAAGGCTTCAAAAGTATTTTGTTTGTTATGATCATGTCGATGACGATACTACAAACTGATTACCTTCTGTTGTGCTATATTCGGCCACATTTATTTTCTTCGACTGTTTCCTCTTCAACGCTTTTCATTACGGCATTTATCTAATTTTACGGGTAACTGATGCATGCAAATGATTATTTGATGTTTGTGCAATTTGTGTTTCGGCTTTTTTGTGCATTTATTGTTTTGAGCACACATCACTTGCAGTCAATTTTGCGGGTAGAAAGACAATAATAATATTTTCGTTTATTGAACTACGCCTGATAGAAAGCCACGTCAACTATTGACCATTTCGCGTGTATAGGTTAGCTAAATGCTCTCGTCTCGTCCAATATGGTATGTAATAATAAGTAATGTATAAAGACATTAAATTACATATTCTTTAGCTTGACTGGCTTTTGTGTGGAAAACATTTTTATAGCTAAAGATACACATATTCAAGGAGAAATGTTGTGTTGTTGTTGTTGTTGATATATTCATTCGATTCCAACTTGAAGTAGTAAGCATTTCAGAAACTACAAAAGTCGAACTCAACATTGTAATGTGGTGGTATCAAAGCACGGTTACTATTTCCACATTTTTTCCTTCTGACTTACTCACACATAGTTTTCTCTTCGCCTCTCACATACAAATGAATAAAAGCAATGGACTATGGACGTGTTTTCATGCATATTTTACCTGAGAATCGTGAAAATACAGTTTTCTGTCTGTACATAAATGTGAACAGTGGACATGGTATGTATTATGTATACAATATGTTCTTGAAGCTCGTTCTTTCTCTCCCCTTTCCAACTATAAAATGTTGTAACATGAGAATTTTTCTCCAGTTTTCCGTCAGAATTCTGGATCACTCTTGTCCTACCGAATTTGATATTATTGTATATAAAATGCAGTAAAAGTATATAGATCCAGACATATACAGATATAAATTAAGTAGTTATAGAAAGAAAATGAAATAAGAGAGACGACTGAGACGAGAGAGAAAGAGAACATGTAGGAGGAAGGAAGCACTAAAAACTAGAAGTCATCCATCTTGGTCAAGTCTCCCAAGCCGGACATTATTGCTGTATGTATAGAGTGCACACATGTTTCTTTATTTTTTTTCAGGTCTACTCCTCTTAGCTTGTTTACCGGTATATTTAGCTTGTCACAATGTATCTTGGTTCCTTCATTGAAAAAAGAGAAAAAATACATTTCCAGTAGCAGGAAACAATGAAACAGTACTGAACAGGTTCCCTATAAAGGAAGTGATGCTGAAAATGTTAGGTTACGATAAAAAGTTACGATCATTACCGTTGCAATACTCGGATAATGTAATGTTTCAGGGGAGAATGAGACACAAAAATGCAATTTGCATAGAAATGAGAAAAATATAAATGAAACATGCAAGGTTGAGGAGGATCACAATTATTCTTATTTTTTACTTTTTACCTTCAAAATAAGCATGTTAATGACAGAACATGCATAAAAACCGAAATTACCACTAAAAGTGAGTTTTTCGTGCATAGAAAAAAAAAGTTTTATTACTGTACTTTTTCATGATCATGTCGATGATGTGTAAAGCCAAAGTATGAATAATAATTTCAGAGTTACTACTGCTAGTAGTATGTACACTGTTTTGCGGTTGACAAAATATGGGTTGTACGTTTATAGAATGAGGTCTTGTTGTATATCTGTGCTTATAACTTATATTAAGAAATAAAACGGGAAGAAGAGGAGAAAGCATAAAACAAGATTATTGCATGTCCAGCGTCACTCTTCAGTCCTCACTTTTACAAGGACCACTTATTACCAACCTTATCGTGTGTTGTTTGACTATGTGTGTGGGTTTAGCTTGCCCTTCTCCTCACAACACTGACAAAAGATAAGCACAAAAGTACACTAAAATATTTTTGCGTTATAAAACCCCTCGGTGGAGCAATGAAAAAAAATCTTTATACATACCATGTAGTATGCATATTATGGCTGCAATGGATATTAAACAAGTCTGAGTTGTGGTGAGCGGGATACACTGAACAGAATTATGACTATTATCATTTTTATAACCATTAAAGCTGCTATGAAATTACCACATTCTGATACCCATCTGTATAATATTGAATGTTATTATTTCTTTTTAACACTAGATATTTTAATGTCACTGCACTAACATGCGTGCACATAGGGAATTCAGATGTCTATCTTTTTTCGCATGCAAGCATGCAAAAACTAATAGAATGTAATAAAATGACACGTTGTATGCTCATAGCAAATGTGAATGCTTTTCTCGGTTGGCGACTCCCTCAAAAAAATCCTCCAGCTGAGAACAAAAGGCAAGATAGAAATGAAGAGCGTCCTTCATTTTTGCTCGCATGCATGTAACCAACATAAAGTCACACAGTAGTAGCCTAAAATATTTTCTCATGTGCAGCGTGCAGTGCATCACTGTTTTTTTTAGAAAAAATACTTGCAAAACCAAGTAACGTACACCCACCGCTACCACAAAGCAACCTAATAACCAGTTAAATTTTAATAACATTCCATATTTCGATATAGAGTAAGTACACACGGCAAAAACGTTTTCTTTTCTTTCTAGAAACAAAACAACTCTTATAAAAAAGTATGAATGTTTTGAGAAAAGTCACTGGATCAGCTTACAACTATGCACGTAGGAATTTATACATGCCTACATAAATACAGAAGCTTGTTACTACAGCATATTATTATGCAACTGATGAACATAGTATATGGTGATAATCCGACAAGAATGGTTCTACTCAAGTTCTTTTATTTCTTCTTTTACGACGGTCATTTCGGTTTATTTGTACAAGAATGTTGCTGCTGCTACAAATAACTACAACCATCTTGCAAATTATGATACTTTATCGTGTACTGCTGCACATATGTACAAGCTTTTACCTTCTTTTGGTCTTTTTCAAGAAATGGAGCATGGAACCTACAAGCTTTTACCAACATCACGACAACAGAGTACCGCCGCCGTTACTGTTGTATCATACAAACTAGACTCGAACTGGCCAATACACACAGCGTACATACACACTTGTGGTGACTCTTGACAAACTGCCTTGTTTCTGTAATTCTGCTAACGATTGGCAATCATGCATAGTTTTAATTAAAGTTTGAATCTCTTCACAATATTCTATCCAATTATAATGAATCGAGCTGATAGTTTTCTATGCATATAATTCCAAATTCCTTAAAGCGGTCAGAAGGTTAACGATGCATTGTTCGTTTCCAACTTCTAACTATATTGAAATAAGGGTAATGCATACTTAGGTAAAGAATACAAAGAGGATTAAATGTACAATGGAGAATTTTATTCTAGATCTGACGATATTCTTTAGTTAAAATGAAATTAAACTCCCGCTCAATGCTCCCGACGTTTTTCTGCTCATATTCCACTATTTGTATTATGCAAATATCTGCCAGCTAACGACAGACGTTGATGTGTTCTCTGTGGCATTTTTTTAAAGACTCGATTTTCCATGATGGACTATTTGTAAGTATTAAGTATATATGCATTATTCACGTAAAAAGAATATGAAATCGGCCATTTTAACATTGAATCATAACGAAAGCTTAGGTTAGCAGGAGGTATTATTAGGTTTCATCACTGCCATGTCGCCATATAGCCGGTACATAATATTTATTTCAATATGTAGAAGTACAGTACTCATATAATATTACAATATTATATTTAGAGCACTTCAGCTCTAAAATTACATTTTCACAATTCTCATAATATATGACAGCAAAGTGCACTGTTTATGAAGAAGAATCTACAATGGCCTTCACTCTTTTTCCAATATGACTCACTTCTTTCTGTCAAGGAGCCCACATATAACAGAAACAGTCCCGTCTTTTCACAATAAAAATACGGCTTTTGTGCCTTTGAAGCAAAGTCAACAGGCTATTCTTGAACTTTCCTTGCAACATGCTATAACTCTTAATTGCTGCTACCACCATGAAATAAAACTTCACACATACACGCATGTATAGTGATAATGTTATTTCTGCGTATAATAGAAAAAAGAAACAAGAATTACGCTACCACACCACAAGTATAGAGATTATGGTGTGCTTGTTGCCAAAATACTGGCGGCACTGGTTGGCTGGATGTCCCGGATAAAAATGATTTTTCGGTCCGTTTTGATAATAAATATGAGCAAACAACTTGAAAACGTCTTAATTTTCCTGTTTTTTTGGCAGAGCTTCCGTTTTTTCTCATTTTATGCATCATCATATTACTAGAATGGCAATGAGCTACATAATAAAATTACCGTTTGGTTAGACAAAATGAAAATTTTTTAATTTAGAACACAGCCTTGGCTTTTTTCGACTGTAAAGTGCGTTTCATGTCGAGTGCTCAAGTCAAAATTTGTGCAACTGCATGATGACTTTCTTACTGACAAGCAATTAAGTTGTTAAACTTGAGAAGAAACATTTTGTACCTTGCTTTTGATTTGTATATATCATATTATACAAATTCATTGCCTGTAACTCATTATTACATTGTACGTAGGTATATACAGTACTCTCTACGTCTTCATTCCATCCAACTAAATGGCGTAAAAGGCCATTGGAAAATGTCTAAAAAAATATCCGAGTCTACTTATTTTCCATCTAAACATACCACACTAACAGAGCTTGCTGCTGCATTGTTAGGTTATGACGACGTTTTTTGTTACTCATAATCAGAGCAATGCGCATTTGAACACAGGTGAACCGCGTGTTTGAAACGAAAAAGACAAAGTTGATGAGGGAACGACTAGTCGACAACAAGGTAGATAATAATAGCAACGGTGCCGTGTCTAAAGCGTCTTTCTTTTTTTCAAAATGAAAATAATTTTTACATACATCTCTACAGTGTCAATTGTACACGTAAGACCATAGAGGAGTCTTTTCCCATTTCAATAATAACGCTCACTTACGCCACAACTACACTGAGATTTTCAGTGCACATAAGTGTATACCTACCTACAAGATGAGAAAAAATCTTATATTTTCAAAGCTCTCTTTTCTGAGACGCGAATAAGTAGGCACGCAACGGAAAATAAAACGGATAATGTTCATCTTCTCCAGCAGCAAACTACTGCAACCATTAATGCTACTTGCACTACGCAGAACTCTAATAAAAGTATGGACGATGTAAGGGAAGAAAAATATATACGATGATGATAATAACAGTGAAGAAATGCGATACAAACATTTTCTATACTCTAGAGAGCCTTAAAAATTACATTCCCGTTTGAGTTGGTGCAGACTTTTCTCCCGGATAAAGTCCAACAATCAGACTTGAATGGATAATACACGACTTTCTGCATTACTAATACTACATTATTGTCTGTTGCTGCTAGAACTCTAAAAAATGGAAGAGAAAAAAATATGACGATGCTGATGATGATCATCATCATCATCATGATGTTTAAGTTCCTTTCTCGACTACTCAATTAGGTATGTTTTTTTCTTGAGTAAAAACTCGTTGGAACTTTTCCAGTAGAAGAACAAGGGAGAAAGTAAAAAAAAAGAAAACAGCGAGAGACATCATGGCCACTAGTATTGTTATTATACTTTCACCACCGCTACCGCCACCACTGCTACTAAAGAACTGCATGCAAGACCAACTGGCATATACCTAAAACAAATATATTTTGAACCGTACATTTGTGTAGGCATACACGCTCGCTCATCCTATTTTTCTTCTACTTGCATGTATTTTAAAAGTGCACTACCGGCGGTGTCATAGCTTTTATGGCTTAACTTCTGGATAAAGAGAAAAAAAGGAATGAGGGAGAAAGTGAGCATGTATTTGCGAAACCATTGCAGCAATGTCATGGCACAACGACTACACTTTATGCAGGAAAATACTCGCACAAATCACAAGACGGAAAAAAACTTGGACTTGCTTGTTTATGTTTTTCTGTAGTTTAGGGCAGATTTTGTTGACTGAACTCGTATAATGGAATGAGAAGACGTATTTACAGAGAGGAAGATTGAAGTAAAGTAAAGTAGAGTGGTTGCACTTTTTTTTTTTTTACCGTGAGAAGCAGTAATAGGATTGCTTTTTATATTTGTCTTCGCCTGATATATGTAGCTTTGTGTATTGGTGAAAAAAAATGTTTACTTGTTTGTATTTGCATGCATATTTGACCATAAACTTTTAAGAGAAAGCTCAGCAGATGACAAGCAGGCTAAAAAATGCTAGAGGCTAGGAAAAAAACAAGTAAAAGTTTGTGTAGATGTGTAGTGGTGATTTAGTTGGTGATACAGATAAATACCCAAAGACACATTTGTATGCAGATTTTGTAGAAGAAGAAGAAAAAAACAAGAGCATTGCAGGCATAGGTCACTGCAACTCGATTTATCACCCGACCAAGAGAAAGATAACAGATTTTTTTTTTGGGTAATTTGAGAAAATTTTGGGAGAGAAGAGTGAGTGAGTAGTGCAGTGAGTTGGATAATGCATGCTAAAAGTTTCAAGAAGGCGGCAGTGGTGTAGGTTTATGCGAGGAATTTTCATCAAAAGACAGGAGTATACGGAAGGAAGCAAGTTGTAAAGTGAAATATATTATGAAAGGAGCAGACATAAGAAGAGAGAAAGAAAAAAAGGTTTTGGTATATTGTATGTATTAATTTGATAGTATGAAAAATACTTACGTTGTACGTACTTCTGCTGTCGATTAAATCACCCTGATTGTATTCCATGTGATGAAACTACTTTTGAGTTGGCACCGTTCTGAAAAAAAGGGTAAAATGCAAAGAGATAAATATGGAATGAATGAATAGAGAGGTATCGTCACTATCATTCTTATCGGTGTGCTTATATAATATGCAATAAGTGCCGAGTAGGTAACTGCCTCTGGTACTGGTATTGTGTGTGCCAACACTGTGTTGGTTTTTGAGGCTATTGAAACTCAAGTTTTACTGTGCTGCTTTAGTTTAGCGCTGGCAAACCCACCACCTACTGTAGTGCATTGCTGATCATTGACTCTGCACAATTGGATAATGTCCAGAGTCGAAAGCACAGAGAAGGAAGAAAGGAAGGCATGCAATAAGGAGATTTATGGGAATCAGTACTAAACTTTGAAAGCGAAAATGCAAGGCTCAGGCAGAGAGAGAGAGAGAGAGATAAAGTGGATATGCATGGCTTCTTGTTTCGTAGTAATTGACAAGGAGGATGCGGTACCCATAAAATATATAATGGGGTCTCTCAAGGCAAGGAGAAAAGGCTGCTGAAGGAAAACGTTGTCTGCTCATCCAGTTAAAAACAGTTACCTACCTAAGCAGGTTACTGACGATGAGTGGACCTGCTGATACCACCTCCATGGTTGATCGGACAGCAAAATGCCAGGAAAATAGGAAAATGTGACTAGATGAAAAGTACAAGATTTAGCTGAGCATGGGAAAAGAAGGGCTGATTGTGATGTGATGATTAGAACATTCCCTGTTTCTAGAGCCTCTTTTCTCTCCTTGTCTGCAGTGTATAAAATATTGATGTTGGTGATGGATCTTCAACGAGAATCTCGTAGTTTTTGCTCAAGATATAATTCAATTTGTATTAAAGAAAAGTAAATTCTATATGATAAAAAAACACTCTTTATTTTCAATTTTGCTCTTTATTGTGATCTTGAACTAGGAAAAAAATTTGAGTTATTTTCCAATAAATTTGTCAGAAAACATCAAGATGTATTATCGTAGGATGACACCAAAATCTTCAATAGAATGGATGTCATAATCCGCAAGAAAAGACAACAGCTCATGGTAAGGTCTTCACTTGAAGGTCGCCCACTAAAACCAACACCACACAACCAACCAACCAACCAACCAACCACATCGTCATTATCATCTCGGTTTTATGTCTTTTGAGAAAAAAATGCCATGTTGGAACTTTGCAGAGGTATGAAATGGCAAAACAATCTTCAAAGGCAGAAAAATAAAGCCGACCCTGATTCCATTTTATTCTTTCTCTTTGCGTTTTTTTACTTTCTTTTTACTACAATAAACATTGGAATTGCCGTTTCTTCTTTCAGCAAGATACGTAGTAGAATGACATTCATAGTGTAGTTGTTTCCCCAACTTTATCACTTTCTTCTGGGAGGAAATGAATAAGGCTTAAAATAAATCTACTTAGCGTGCAAAAGAAATAAAACTTATCTATTTTCGTTTTTAAAGAAATGAAAACAGCACAAAAAAGAATGACTTTGCTCTCCTTTTCTTCCTGTAAACTTTGTTGTTATTGCTGTATGATGGCTTTTAGGAAAGGAGGGGATTTTGATAAGGCAAGTAAAAAAAAGTAATGTTGATTCATTTTATGGAAAGAAAAGAAAACAACAACAACAGCACGTCAAAGGCCAACTAGTTTTTTACCAAAAGCATACAACCAATAACCAGCAACTGTACATATACCCAAGTAGGCATACTTCATTTCGTAAGTGCAGTAGTAGTATATAAATATTTACCTTTTCTTATCAGCCATTATCTTATGCACATTATTACCTTTCAACATAATATGATTAGAAAACTTTAGATAATGAACGAAAAGGGTTTACTTTTTTTATCGAAATATGAAAACTAATAGTAGAGTACGGTAGACATAAAAAAATGTCCATATCACGTAAAGCCGATATAAAGACAAGGTATGTACACAGCATGCATACTCACGCCCTTCAATTTTTCCTTTAAAATCACAACTCTGTATTTAGTTCTATTTGCATCAGTAATAATTATTATTATTTGCTTGAGAAACAAGTGAAAATTATAGAGGAGGGGAATATGGAAGTCAAATTTGTACGAGTAATAAGTATTTATGTTGTATGTGCATTTGAGTGTATATGAAGAGCTCTTGACCGACAAATCGGATCAAAATGTAATGTAAAACACTTATGCCTAAATGTTTAGTAGAAATTAGTTGATAGGATAATAAAATAATATCACACGTGATATTACACAACAATCTAGGTAGGTATTAAAAAATGCTATTAATGGACTCTGCTTTGTGATATAGCAAAAGAACGAAATTAACCGGAGGGATAAGAAATATGCTAACCTAGACTAGAGAAAAAATATCCCTAGCCCTTTTCTTTTCAAGAGGCGCGGTATGGCGAGGCGAGGGAGATCGTTCTCTAGTTACTGGGAGTATTAACTGTTCTTATTCATTCATAGTCCCTCTTTCTTGTGTTCTCTTTGTGTACCTCTTCTCTCAAAATCCTATTCTTGTTCCTGATTGCTCCATTGTACCAGTTTTCGTGGAAAATCCGACAAAATGTTTCAAGCCAATTCTCTTCTTTGTTTCCTCTTGAAAATTACTTTCACTTCTCTTATGTTCTTATATTTTTAGTCTTCTTTTCTCCCTTGCTAGTATTTTAAGATATATATGTATGGTTGCTCTAATAAGCGTAGGTATTTTCATCTCCTTCTTCTTATTCCTCCTCGAGAAGATAAGATTAGAAAAAGGATTTAAAATAGCCTAGAGATAAATGTAATAACTAATTCACGTGTGGATCCTGCTCCTAGAAATTCGCAGGCAATTTTCACAAGTAACAGCAACTTTCACTAATACAATTTGGCAATCTCATGTCATTTGAGTTGGTAGTTTGGTTGGGTAGACAATTCTGTGCACTTGCATGCAAGCAAGCAGAGAAAAAGAGACTAATTTAAGCCTCTAGTTCCACCTGAGGTACTCTACCAGACTAGTTGGCAGCGCGGTTGGTGGTGGTACAGGAACATATCTCTCCATATAATCAGCATTGACTAGCAACAGTGGCGTATATGCTAAGAATTGAGACATTATATAGACATAAGTACGCTTGATAATAACATGACAAGAAGGATAAAAAGCAGCAAATGTGGATTTTTCTAATATTACAATCACACGCTCATTTAAATCCTTTGAAAATGGGTTGCCTTCTTTTTCAGCTTTGTTCTTCCACCATCACACTTTCAGAATAGAAGAAAAATATGACTCACCACACTCTCGGTCTTTTTATAACCTTTGTGCTCACAATAACACAGACGTTTCATATTTAGCGACCGTATTGGGCAAGGAAAATGGCTTATTTTGGCTACATTATCGTGCCATTTCTTCAAACAGGAATTGTTCAGGTTATTTTCCTCATTGAATGCAGCAGCACATATAATATTATTGAGCATTGCAGTTCAAGTCTTTTTTTTTGCAGGGCTTGGGTGGAATTAACTGAGCTTTCTATTGGCTTTGCTCTGTTGAGTGTTGGATTTGAGTGCACAATAAACGTATCTACTCTACGACTTTTGCACGTCATAAGTGACAACTTTCTTTCTCTTTTGTTCTCTTGAAATGTCAAATGCTCAAACCACCTAACGCATAAATACGAATTTAACTTAGAAGGAGACACAAATACAAATAGGTAATACAGATATTATCTTATTAATAGCTGGCAATATCAAAGTATCACAACGTCCGTTTCTCCGGAACAAAACACTTCCTGTGTACCATGTGTGCCAACTGGAAAGCCGACGAAACATATGTAGCTATATAAAACTTCCACCTTTGTTGTTATTGTGTCGAGAATGGGTGAAATGAAATGAATGGGGATTTTACTGCCATAAACGCACCAGTCAATGTTATCTAGAAACTCGTGCATGGACGTCAATAGGAAAACCGGTGTGTGTGTGTGTGGAAAGAAAAATAATATACATAAATATTGCCAATAGTTCTATTTCTTCCTTTTTGCTTAACACTCTTCTCGTTTCACTCTTTTATTGTCAGCACTTGTCCTTGCAGAATTTAACATCTGAAACCAACTAGACGTGCAAGCAACAGCCTCCTCACAGTAGTCACACAATGCATAATAGTATATTATGTACTTCAATTCAAAAAAAGATTATCTATGCTGTTATCAACTGCACAAAAATCCCACGACCTTTCTCCAAATATAGAAATTTTATTTATTTTTTGCATATAGAAAATCCTCTCAGTTTTGAGTGACAAAAAGTGTTATTTCACTTCAGCCTAGTCTTTTCACTGTGAAACTTTGCTATTGTGATAGACCATGTATATATGTAGTACAGTAAATACCATTTTGAAATGTTGACATGTGTGTGAGAGTGTACTCTTGTTGTCGTGTGTGAGTCTTTTGTGCTTGCTTTGCATTTTTCGATGAACATGAAGATAAAGAGGGATCTACCACTCAAAAGTAATAATAAGTATATTTAGTAGTATTTAATAAAATCGACACATATCTGTATCATACATGCTACAATTTTCCTGCTTACTTGTGCTGCCAAAAATCTAAAAGTAAATACATAAATGAAGGCCATTAGTGCATTGTTCAGAAGAGTAGCAAAGGATTTTTTTGCATGTCCTTGGTAAAGGAAATTAGTAGCTCTTAACTAACTAGAAAAATCACTTACACGACTGCACTGCATGCATGCACATGTTTTTGTGTGCACGGCAAACACATGTTGGGTAAATGTGGAAAAAGAGGATTACTTTGACATGCAATATTATCCACTCTTTATATACAAATCATTTCGCCAAAATAATCTTTTTTTTCTGGCATTTTGAACATAACATAAAGAGAATGACTTTCTCAAAAAAGGATTTCGTGTAGAAGGTAATCTGTTGCGTATCGTTGATATAGAGTATAAAGCGTATATAAAATTAACATTCAAGCTTACTTTATGGGAAAAGGCGAGTGAATTTAAGCGAAGTTAAGGTCGGTCTGTTTTTGAAGATCGTTGATTAAAATGCACATGAATTACTTGTGTATGTATGATATGCAAACAAAACTGATTATGTGCCAAATCTACTGAATATCCAGAGCAAACACAACTTTCATCCTTTTCCTTGTGCTTCTGACATTAAAGAAAAATCAGGAGAAAGCATAGAGAGATGACTTTCTCCCGCAAAGCAAACAGACGGTATATTGCATTCTGCAAATGACACTTCGCATTTTGAAAGTAAAATCGAATGCTTGTATGACTGCGTTGAATAAAGGTGCACAAGATGCTAGAATATTATATGGCGATGGAATGCCTGTACCTTGCTTTCCCGAGTTTGTATTTCTAATGCTGATAATTAAATTTCAAAATTGCTGATAATAACGTGTCACCTCCTTTTACCATGCAAATGGAGAATTATAAGATGATGTTAAAAGTAAATTGACATTAAAAGAGAACGATAAAAGAGTCTCATCATCACTGCTGTGAGCATTGTATTACCGCCAGATATGAGCATTATAAACTGTGACGACGGTGATCTCTATATTTTCTCTTTCACAGTTTCGCTTCCGTATTTTTCGCGGAAGCCGTATATTTGACGGTAAGGCAAGATTTTAACGAAGATGACGGTGATCCTGATGATACTAACTACAAATGACGCAAACATTAAAGAGCGGAAATCAAATAGAATAGGTGTCGGCTACAAATAAATGGAATATACAGCCCTTTTATATCACATCGGTAATGGAGGGTGACCGCTTTGCTGACACAATCACTTGACTATCCCTGTCAACCTGCAGTAAATCTAACAGCTTCTTCCTGAGTGTGCACACTTGTACCTAGATTAGATATGTTCGTGTCGCTGCTACACAGAGAGGAAGGGAGCGAACAAAAAGCTTATTCACTTGAGTAGTCTTCTTGTAACGATCATTGCAGAGCTCAAAGACGAGACCTGTATTCAAGAGTCGCACGGTTGAAATATATATATATATATGTATTCCGTGTAACGTTAAGACAAGATGAGAGGAGAAAAGCAATTCAGAGTATATTTTTCCTTTGGTTGGAAATGCTTAAATGTTTAGAAAAGGAAAGAGTGAGAAGAAGACCAACAAAAAGAAGCTTCAATTTAGGCGAATCCACCTTTATGATGGTACTTACGACTTACTCATTCATGCGTACTTGGAGATGTGGTTCGCTCGTTGTAGCCTAGTAAGTTCACCCATGAGGTTGTTGGTAGTGGCAGTGGTATGGTTTTTGTCATTTGCTATTTATACCTTTAGGGTTGTAAACACGTCAGAGGGACTCAAAAAAGCACACAGAAGGGGGAAAAATACATCTCCGCTAGAATACTTTATGGTGCCTTTTTAGAATTACGGTAAAAAGGATGAATGTTAAATTTGACTTGTACGAAAATTTGTGATATGCGCATAGAAATACATACGTTAGAAAATAATATGTGTGTCTACATTGCACCTACTCCTTTTCCCTGAAACTCAACTAACTGACTATATGTCGACTTGAGCCTCTTTTGTGCATGCCTGAGGACAGGAAACCTCGCAACCGTTATTTCTTCCCTTCCTTCTTCTCTTCCGTTTTAAGTAAACTGGAAAGGAAATCACTCCCGTGCTAGCAGTGAACAGACAGTGAATACCTACAACCAAGTTGAAATAGAGGCCAACAACTACTGCACCGCAGGAAACATGAGCTTTGGAAAATCGTGACAACAAAAAATAGGAAAATATTTGAAAGGTGTAAGACGAAAATTTCACTCGGAAGTAGGTAACAGACTTGAAAAATGTGGATTTCCTTCAAAATGGAATGCTCACATTACTCATGTATGGCAATGCGTAAATCCTTTTTAAACGAATACGAGATTTTTTTGGTACTCACAACTTACTAGGAAAGTATGCCAACGGAAATTAGTACTTTTGCGACTAAGATGTATAGTGCTGAAAATTAATAAAGTCAAGCGTTCCTAAAATTAAAGCATGGTGAACACAATACGTAATTATCAAGATAATACAACAGTTATTAGTTTATAGCAATTGCACTAGTACAATCTACACTTAAACATCAACTGTTGCAACATTATGTTGTTGTTCCTTTTTTTCTTGGTTTCATTCCCTTAACTTTTGTTAAACGACCCTGTAAGGTCTACATTATCAGAAAACCAGGAGAAGCTATTGCAGCACAGAAAGAAAAAATGAATCAAGTTGTCGGTCTCCTTCATTTTCCTTTTTGCTGCCACACATTCCCCACGCACAAAACTTTTCAATTCTTTTGCTCTATTGTTGTTTGTGGCTAGGTGGTGATTGTGTGGGAAGGAGAAAAGAAGCGAAGAAAAACTAAGTTTTCTTGTTTCCTTATACACTTTCTTAAGTACATGTTTACAAGAAAGTATTTTGCATATTTATCATGGCACACATCTTCCACACTCTTCTCTATCTCCATCTTACCCATGCTCATTTTTAATATTATCTTTCTAATCTGCTTGCATGTATGCCTACATTGTGATCGTATCGTGTCTGCTTGCTAGGCATACCTTCATGTTCTACAATACTTTTTGTCCATTTACAAGTTTATACTTCTTGTGAGTTGTAATAGAGTTTGTTAGTTTCTCACTGACTTTTCCTTTCCCATCTGACTTTCCCTCATTTCTCTTCTCTGGACTGGTTATAATGCATATAGCGATGATGACGATGACCTTCATATGTCAAATAAAAGTTTTGTCATTTTCTTGTAAGTAAAAGAGACAAAGTTCATCCTTCCCAAGCCCTCGATTCTCCATCTTTCTTCTTCTTCGTAGCAGCAGCAGCAGCATGGTAATTCCTGTTTTGGAATGTAAGCTTATGATGCATTGCACGCGTTTAATTTTTTTTTGCAACAGCAACAATATAATATGAGAGTAGCTTTTCATACTTCCCGTTTGTCTTAGAGCGTAACGAAAGTTGAAATGGAAAATTACAAAACATTCAACAGCGCAATTTTGGTTGGCAATGTCATTACAACATTTCAAAGCAGCAAACTTTTTACAAGTTAGCAAGCTAACACCGAAATCTGACAGCATTACAAGACAAGGCGGCGGCGTAAGCAAAACAGCCTTCAAAAGTCATGTCATTGCAGGTGTGATCCAACTTTTGATTCTGTCTTTAAAAAGCATTACGTCTGTACGTGCTATCATTGCTTTTAACTTTTTCATCGCTGTAGTAGTAAAATGTAAAATAAATAAATAGTTTATACAACGGCAGCAGTTAGTTGTAACAGTAGTAGGCAGGAGAAGAAATTGCTTGAAAAGAACGACCGACCAAGTATACAGCGCCTTTGCTATTGGTCTTGTTCCTTGTCGGTTCTTGCTTTAATACATACCGACATAAAAATCGTCCCTCATACAATTATGTTTTCCCTATATGCCTTCATTCTTCATTTATTCAAGTGCGTACATATCTATGTACCTCATTTTATTTTCTGTAGAAAGTGTTTCAAGGGAAAAAAACATTTTTTTACAAGTTTCTCACAAGCTGCTGCTTCATCTAAAGATTAAAAAAAAACAAGTATGTATTAAAGTCCAAACAGCGAAGTGAGCCAGAGCCAAGCCAACCTATGCTGTGTTGCACGTATTTCTTCCTTGTTTTTTTTCTGAACAAGCATCAAAATACAAAATAAAGTTGACAAGTCGTGTAAAGTTCGACGTGCTTGAAATGTGCTTATTTGCATATTATGCTTATCATCTAATAAATCTATGATAATTCGTGTCAATATTGTTTGAAAACACTCTTTTTATTTTGGCTCTTTGTATAATTCTCAAAATAAGTACAACCAAAATTATAAAGGAACTCCACAACAAAATATTTTGTAAACATATCATTTTTGTAAATGTATGAAATTCACAAAAGCCGTCAAAACGCTTTTGAAATCCCTATAAGATGATGAAATGAAAATCTTTCGCCTTATTTTCTCACATCTTTTTCACTTTGTAGTGCTTCGCAGAAAAGGCTAATAAAATATTGAGTTGCTTGCTACTTCACTCATCTTCAAAATACAACTAAAAAGTAAGCACGCACTCAGTCAGTCAGTTAGTCAACCAATACCAACTTTTCTTCTTTTTGGCGTGCTTTGCTATAATGCTTTGCCATAATGCTCGCTCCTTCCTGTTGAAAAAAAACAAGTTCGTGAAGGAGAGAAGAAAGTGGTGAAAAACTTGTGAAAAGTAATTATTCCCGCTATTCAAGAGAACCAAGAAGACGAAGAACAAGCAGTAGAAAATGAAAGGCACTCATGAGAAGTTGTTCAACTTTTCCATGTGATAGCACTAAACGAATATAAAGAAAATTAGGAAGACATCGAAACTGCCTAGTTGGTGATGATGAGTCACTTGTCGTTACTTGGCAAATTTAGATTCCTGGGTAAAGATCTGTCCAAAAGTAGCGTTTATTTCTTGCTTGCTATCACCACTTCTACCAACACTGAAAAATATTCAAAGTGTGTTGGCGTACTTACTTGTGCTCACATAATTGTATTCACATTTCATTTTTACTGCTACTCCAAGTATGCACCTATAATATTCATATTACTTATGTATTATTAGTTTGGCTCGCGCTCGGTTCATAATATACCAATCGCTACTTTCACGGTGCTTTCTTCAGTGAAAGCTCCGTAAACAACGAGGGGATTTTAAAAGTTAAATTGAAAAGAAATGTGTAGGCTTGACTTTACTGATTACTCTGTTATTATGTAGTTCCAGTTCATATAATGTATAGCTATTAACGCGATGACTGTAAAACTCTAATATGCAACTTTCGTAAGTCGTTCTGTAAGCCGTAAGGTGGTAAGGAGCTTTTTGTTCCATGGGTAAAATGTCTCTTGGAACGGAATTTCCAGTGTGTAAAAACAGACGAACAATAACGACTATTCTTCCATCAACTTTTAACTATCTTAATAGACGTTGACGATGGCCGACGTTTGATGCATCAAGTTTTTAAGTAAGTACAGCGATATCCAGTATTTTATTTTTTCAAAATGTAAACCAATGAGTAACAAAGATTGCCGCAACAAAATCTTCTTTTGTAGGAAACAGTATAACTAAACATGGTACCGCTCAAAAATTAAAATATACCGCACGGACAGTTAGGTATTTTCAGCAACTTTCATAAATGTCGCTTACGAAAGTTAGTAAGACGATGTTGAGCATGATGCTGTGCAAGCTTAACTCAATTATCTTAATTCCAGCAGCTCCAACACCATCATTAAAACGTCAGTTTTTGCTCTACTACAGCCGTTATGAAAGGACACTGAGCTGTGAATGCGGGTGAGCGAGCATGCATCATGAGTAAGTAAAACTGCCTATGAAATTGAACTCATAGCCTTTTTTCACTCTGTTCTCTGCTGGAGGGATGATAAGAAAAGTGAACACGATGGGAAAGAAATACTACTTTCTTTCTGTACAGATTACTTCACAAGTTACTACAATACAACTGCTTATTACACTTTCAATTTACTCACATTTAACTGAAATAATAATAACAGCATCCAATTCAAGGCGAATATTTCATTTAAAAGAATCGGTTGGCATTTCTTACTTTGAGCAAGACACGAAGGAAACAGAAATAAACTGGTGAAGTCTGCAATGAGTCTGCATGTATTTAATAATGACTCTAAATGTGCTGGTGCGTTATAAGAATTTTTTTTCTTATCGGCAAAATCCAAAAATGTAATATTTTTCTGCGCCGTTGGAAACTATTCCATTTCTTTCCACGTTATTATCAATGAATTCATGCAAACTCAATCGGACAGAAATTTTTTGTCAATAATACAGTTCAATTTTTTCCCTCTGGCTTTAATTAAAAGCCAGTTTCGGAGTTTTTCTCTCAACTGCTTTCTTCTCGTGACTATTTCTTACATAAAGAAAAACCAAGAAAAATATGATTGTTTCACAGAGTATTTCAACAGCTTTGAATAACTTAGCCATGGCTCAAATATTCCGAATGTAATATTTACGACTTTTCTTATTGAATCATTTCAACCGAAAAATACATGAAAAACATGTCCAAGAAAATTATTGATAATGATGACGAGTTCGGTAATAGTTTATTCGCATCTGTCACCAAGTTCTCACTCTTTCAGAAGCTTGGTTTCAAAAGTCCGCATCATCAGTCTGCCAAATATCGTTATTACATCTATAAAGATTGCTCGTTTATGCAAGATAACTGGGTGGCTGCATTTTCTTCTGAACGTGTTACATTAGTGTTTAAAATGTCACTTTTATAATACCGTAAAAAAGACAATGATGCAAAATGTCGATGTGAAAGGGAATATGTGATCATTACTACATGTATGAGGAAAAGAACATGAATGCATTTAGGTACATACATCTATAACTTTAACGATATGTCACTTACACGCAAAGTGAGTATAGTGACGACAATTGTGACCTTACAACAAGCAATTTTCTCATTTCATATTTCACAAAGCCTCCGTTATATTTGCTCTTTTTCACACAATGTCTGTCAAAAGAGAGAAAGTTTTCAAATTATCAGTTAATATAATAGATCTTGACACATATTTTTCTGGTGTCAGTCTTGCAGCAGGGTGCTCATGCCATAATAGGTGCTTAAATATCTAAAACGTTTATATATGATAAGCGAATGCAAACACAACTGTACAATTCTTCAAAACTCTATATCTGTAGGCTTACATTTTTAGCGTTCTTCATCTTTTCAAAAATGTTCAAGAACCCGGAAAAAATCACTCTGACATTTAAAAACGCTAAGAATGGAAGTTTGCCATGTTGGTTATTGTGATGCAGAGTGTCTTCTCCTGATTTCATTTTGCTATAAATAGCTTACTTTCCCTTCACTAAAGTTGAATTCTCTCCTCCTAATGATATTATAATTCATTGTGTGACGTGGCCTTGAAGAAGGTGATGAAAAGTGGATGCATACCAAGTAAACAATTTTCATAGAAAAAAAAAGTTCAACTAAAGATCAAACAGTCCTATAGTCACTTTGCTTAGATATTAAGGAACAATAATAATATTGAGGTGTGCAGGTAGACACACAGTTTGACAGACTTTGTGTGTGTACCTTACTGGATTCTTGATAATGAAAAATCATATACGAGCCTTATAATATGTTCATATCATATTTCATATGTATTTTATTGCATATTATTTGTCTTCGTGCTTTTCTCATAATTTTTCCCTTGAAATCACCTTCCTCCTTTTCAAATAATCCTATCCCGTCTCCATCTCCATCATTTCACGAGAAATAGTTTATGCAGTCATGCATGCAAGAATACACAAGTCAGAAAGCCTGTTTTAGGTATGTACGTATGTAAAAACATATACACAGCTAAAAACGCTTGTATGCACATGGCCCGTGGTGGTGAGAAAATAAATGAGAACCAGCACATAAAGTCAAGCAGCAAAGTAGAAAAATTGGGAGAGAAGTGTGCAGAATAAGGAATAAATAATTATTAAAATTTTAGTATGCCTCATGAACATTATCTATCTGTCTGTCCGCTGCGTCACATGTTTCTTTACATACATTATCATCAAGCCTATTCGCCGTATTCGACATATGAAAGTAAAGGAAAATGATGGATAAGTATCACACAGCACATATGGCAAAACTGTACATACATAGTCATTACTATAATTGTTAGTGTAACGTATAAAGTTTGAGGAGAAAGATAGTCATCATATTTTTCATGCACCCAGCCGTAATCATCCACACGACTGGTCCTGAGCAGATAGCTGGATTCCCATATCGTATCAAATTTCCTTTTTCTCTTTTTTCACTTTCTCTCACTAGGATTCATCTATCCATCTTTTCTCAACTTTCACCAAAAAGAGAGAGAGACCATTCGTATCAAACAATTTTTATTATTATTATTATATGTATGTTGTGAAACTGTGTATTACATTCCATTTACAGTCAATACACTCTTACCACTAACCATCTCATTACTCTGATAATGTAGCCATGATTGTGATGATGATGCCTTAAATTACGATATGTTTACTAATGTAATACGATCAGTACATGAAGGGCATACAATCTGGTGGAAATATTATATCATCACGTTCACGTGTGCGTTCATTCGTATGAAACATTACTCCTCTGATTGCCTTTCTCATTTATCCTCATGCACACCCCCATAAAACAGCAAGTTGGTTTGAAATATTATGTTTTTTTGTGTAACAATATCGACAGCATAACAGAGGCAGAAGCTTATGTGCAGGGCAAAAACTCAAGTCAATCAGTGTGGGAATGAGCTGTAGAGATTTGATACGGTTGTATAAACTTTTCTCCTTTCCTAAAGCATCTGTCAAGAATTATTCACATTCCCTCTTTCAGTTAAACTGATACGAATGATGGTAACGGACACCATCATCCATCACCGGGTTTTATTACTGGTCGTTTCTTATTGGCACAACTTTTCATCATCGTTCTCAAATGGGCTAACATTCTTTACTCTTTTATGAAATAATAGAAGTAGACGTAATGTAGCATATAAAGGCCAGCACATTAAGAGTATACACTTTCTTGAATTGTTATTGTTGTTCATGTCACACTTTTCCTAAATCCTTTTTTAAAGATGTGCATTGTAAGTAGTCATAATGTAAAAATTGTGAATTGTGGTCATGCTTCAAGCATTAAAATTTGCTACTATTGTTAGAAAGAAACAACAGGATGAGGGAGCATAAAATATTTTTTTTGTAGATAACCATCATATGCTTCATTTTTTTTATCTTGCTAGCCTCTATTTCTCGCTTCATTTTCAGAGATTTTATGCCATTTCTTCCGTTGACGCTAGCTTCAAGAAGAAAATGGAAGAAGTAAATCCAAAATTCGTATAGAACTTTACTCCCATTTTCTATACCACAACAACATTACAAGCAAGCAAAGAGAACGTCATCTGCAGAGTTTTAGGAGTTTGATAATACAATAATAATAATATGATGATGATATTACACACGATGATGATTATGATGATGATGGTGGTTATATGTATGTTACAGTCATACGGAGAAAACATTTTACGGTGAAGTTGTGTACGTGTGTGCAGGCAGGATAGTAATGGTAATTGGTAGACAGCTTATGAATTTCAATCAGAATAAAAAAAGGATCTTGTTGGCTTTACTGGTAAAAGCACTGTGGTTGTTTGACTTTGTCATGTTTTCAGTAGCAGTGAAATATCATGGTAAAGTAGGCATATATTTTGCACTACATAAACCCAGTACCTTTAAATGTAACTATGTATATATGTGGTGCTTGATATACATACATAATATGTAGGTCTTGTAGTAGCAAGGATTATCTTGCTTTTATTCGCCTGCCTGTTGTGTGGGTTTACCACAACAATAGTAAAATTGTATGGTATTAAGAACGGATATCTTACATAGTATATACCTACATATACAGAGCTAATGAATTATACGGTATAATAACCGCACACAGATATTTGACTTTGGCTTACGTAACCAAAATAATGATCATGGAGATCATGATGCCGCGATGTGAAGAATAGAGTGCATATGGTCGCGGAGGGTGTAGTAGGGAGCATGGAATGTCAAACACCTGCACACAAAAATTTCTTATATGGTCGAGCGAGCTTGCTTGCCTTCCAGTTTTCTCTCAGTAGTGAGAAAGGAGAGAATAGGAAAAAGGCATGCAAAGTATGTGGCCATTTTCACCGTGTTATATTAACAGGGGAATTTTGTAGATAAATGATTACTTCGTAAATGCATTTGTCTGAAGACATCAGAACGATGATGATGAAACATGACAAAATTATCATAATAGCACTAAAGCACTAGCCTATCACCAGAACCACCACTATATTTTCTGTAGGTAGTATAGTAGGTATGTACTTTAAATAGAAAGAAAGTACATAAATACTGAAGTACATATGGTTACTAGATGTAGAAACAACGTGAAGTAAACCATCGTGATATTATTTAGTGGAGTACTGTAAGTGAGTGAAAACCGTAGTTTTTCTTATTGTGACGTCAACTGTGTAAATCGTAGATGAAATAAATGAATGACAGAATTATTAATATGACGATATTGAGTATACACTCACGACGATCATTGTAATTAAATTTTGTTATGTGTAGCATAATAGCCATGTTACGTTATAGGAAAAGGATAAATCGTATAAGACTTTTCAATTATTTAGGCATATTGATCATTTAATTAGAAATGTATCTTACCACATGTATCAACTCTACTTTGTAAATTCATGGTTTTGGATTGACTGCGAGTTTATTAGTTGAGCTTACACAGACAGGAGATGAGCTTGAAAAAAGTTAAACTGGAAATAAATATGTAGGTGTTTACGGTACCTATGTAAGCTTATTATGATACATAATATGCTCATACCTAGCGTTCCAAATAAAGGGTTAAATTTTGTTTATTTAATAGGCATAATATGTATGCATAAAACGTCAAGTCAATCTACGGGATTGACAGAGCTGAACAGTTTTATATGTACTTTTAACCGTATTGATGGTGATTTCGATGTAAGGTTGGATACCACAAAAAGTAATCAACTTGCTCAATAATGGATTCTGGGGAATCTTTTCAGTGAAAGTTGAAACCTTTGGCGGATAGTGATGGGGGAAAGGGAAAAAGGAAATGATAGCACACGTACGATAAAATTATAGCAGGTTTATACTTCGTAGTTTGCTGTTTTATTTGCTGAAATTGTAAAAATGTATACATAGAAGCTACAAGCAAGTAAGTTAAACCTTTTCTTATTTTTTTCTAACAAGAACCGATTGCCTTTTATAGTAAAAACTAGTGACATATCGAATACCATGTTTCCGATAAAAAAGGATTTGTAATCAGGTGAAGGATCCCTTCTTTTCCTCTCTGATGATACAGCTGCAGCTCTACAATATGTCATGTTAACGTCAATGGCAATGTCAGACCAAGAATCGGCAAAAATTTTTCCCTGGAAAAATCTTTCAAATTGTGTAGGGATTGCTATCCTTTAGCTCTCTAGAAATTCTAAAATGTGAATTGATACGTGCTAAAATTATGTATGTATATCACATTTTGTTCGAAATGAAAGAAATACTTTTGAAATAAAATTTACGTGGAAGAAATCTTGAAGACAGATATTAAAAGCTGTAACAGTAAAAATAGTTTGTCTGACTGTATCTCATTGTAACCTAAAGAAGGTAAGAATGGAATGTGAGGCTGGTTGAATACTACACTGTCGTAAATACAGCTCATCAAAAATAAGAAATTAAGATAAGGGTAGACAGAGGCATAATGCGGAATCGCCTCCCCTTTTGTTGGTTGGCCATAATCCTTCATTTTAATTTTTAAGTTGGACTACTTCATTCCTATCCAAACCGTTCACGTTGATGAAGAAGATTTTATCAAAAGCGACTTGAATGTCGTCAGTAATAAGCAATATGGCAATCGGATTGGATCAAAAATGCAAAGCTTGTGTATTCAAACAAAATTATATTTCAAACTTTCCCTCTTTTCACAATATCATTCACATCTACCTAATGTGCATAATCATCATTCACATCATCTTCTTTCTTCAAACTATATTCAACAATTTTGGTAGGGGTGCATTAATAACCGTATAGATATTTTTAATGCCTTTAAGGTGAAATCAGGTTTTTATCTCTTATTAATAATATCTCATAAAGTTTTTTTTTAACGGAAACCTTTAGGGCGTAATTGCGGAAAAATGAAGGCATTACCACTTTTCCTGCTTATTGCCGTATTAAGAGGATCATCATTAGCAAATTATTATCATGGCAAACTTTTATGCGTCTTTTACGAGTCTGGAATGAGCATCATAGAATATCAGTTTTCGAAGTAGTAATAGCACCTAAGGGAAATAAATAAGTGTGTTATGTGTCCTTTTACAATTCACACAATTCAAGAAAACTTTTATACACATTTATAGGTATTTTTGTGGAAAGAACTCCTCCACACAGTAAAGCACCATTTCTTACACACCAATTTGATATTTTATACCTAGCCATTGACGAAGCGGGATGGTAAAAAGAGAGCGGTTCTTTGATTATGCCGATGAAAGCGTAGGAGCAAAACTTATTCAAATTCAAAATACCTCTCTAATTTTTTTTTCTCTGCTGCCAGCTCTGATTTACTTCAACGAGCCAAATAAATCCGGGGAAAATTCCGGAGCGTGATCAATAAAACCATAAATTTTCTATAATGAGCACATAGATTTTATTGCCTTCTTTGCACTTAAATAGTTCCCACGTTCATGCATATTGTAGTCTAAAGCAAGTTTGCCGTTATTGCTGCCTACATATAATTTTTATTTACTTACAAAATAATCCCAAACTTTTTCCTTGACATGCATATGGAAAAAATCAAACTTTTTCATTAAAAAAGCAGATTACCTAAAAACTTTACGGCTAACAGTTTGAAGAGACTTTGCTTCACCAATTCTTCATAGTTAGGTACAATTTGGAAAATATTTATTGAAGGAAACGTTTTTTTAAGGTTTTCCGTCGTTAGTGACTCAACTTTCACCGGAAATACAAAAAACGCCGATAATGTGAAGACCTGTCCAAAAAGTTCATTAAGAGGTATGTGCAGCTCATACTTATGGAAGGACCTGATTATTTACCGCGTGAATTTGCACCGTTACCGCAATATCTGCGAAACTGAATCAAAATACAATAAGCACCTTACTACACCTACATACTACCCCGAAGAGTCTGTGCAAATTATAAGAGTTAAGGGAAGTCAAATCTAGAAAAAGTATTTACTACGTGTATACTTTAAGTAGACTTAACCGAAAAAATACTTGACAATGTGTACACATAAATACTATGTTTGTCTCATACTCATAATGCATATCATAAACATGTTTTTCGAAAAGTAAAACTTTGCCATTTTCAAACACGCCCACTCATTAAATACCTACTCAAATTTGCAAAATGTGTGCGTGCAAATAATGCGCCCATTGGAAGTCCGAAATGCACTGTATGGAATCCACCGACCAACAAGCCAGTACTCATAAATAACCACTGTAATACTTTTCAGGAGAAAGTAGACAAGTAAATACGCGCAAATTGGTCACGCATGTAGTATGAATATGTTTGCATTTTCATATATTTGTCCGTTCTTGACATTCATTCCATTCCATCCATCGTCGTTCGTAATCAACAGCACTGCTGCGTTTTGCAACGCCAAGATGGCTTGAGTTTCTGTTGATCGGTACTGGTGCTTTCTTTCCATGCTATATTATGTACAATTACCCTTATATAGTCATATAACTTCATAAAGGACGACTATAAGGTATCATTAGCCCCCGTCGTCATTATTCTGATTAACAAAGAAAAAGTGGACAGGGAAATGCGTAAAAGTCACAGCGAGTGCATATTACACTATTCATGTACATGGTCATATACTTGAGTATGTATGCATATGTTCGTTATAAGTACTACCATATCAAAATGTTCTTCTTTTCGATATAATTTCTCGGTTAATTAGTCAGTAGTCAGTTGGATACAGTTACTTGGGTATAATCAGGTCGAATACAAATTGCTCAGTATGTTGTGATATGAGCGATGATGATGATGATGATGAACCGGGCTGTGTGTATTTATGCATTTACATGAAAGTATTTGGGTTGGCGTTGGCATTTATTATTGTTATTTTTTTACTATTGATTCCTTGTAAACCGTCGAAAATAGCAGCGATGCTATGCCATGTGCCACCAAAACGACGACATGCCCTCGATATTTTTCTAAGCGTGTATTGTCATGATAGACACACTAGACTACACTCATTCACCTGCTCGCTCTGCCTTATAATTCTTTATATATAATTGATCATCATGCTGATGTAATGATGATGATGATGATGATTGTTCACACACACAAGCAGTAGCAGTAATAGCAATATGATGGAACTACTGACCTCTGATATTTGGCAACTCCCAATAAAACAACAAAAAAATAACAGCAGTGTAACGTAAGTGGTCAAACAGCATGAGGAAAAAAACCCAAATGAAATGCATAGTACATACAAGCAAGTAAGTATGACATGAGAATGACACAAAATGACCAGTGGAAACACAACGCTGGACTATTAAGAGTAAAAACAAAATCGCTAATGGCCCACTGAGGCTTACTGATCCACCACCAAGACAAGCAGGAAGAGAGTACGAAAAGATAGATAGATTGCAGATATCATAAAACCAATTCCATTCAGAATTTATGTATTTACCGACATAGAACAACCGACACATGGCATTTGTACATGTTTTTACGAGAGAGACAATAGCAAGCAGCGCATATATTTATTAGCGGCTAAAAGACGTAAAAGGACAGGAAGAGAGATAATTGTGTAGATGTACACATATCGATTGGACACATTCGACCAGTTTACTTTTACGGTTACGTGGTGGTTCCTTCCATAGCCACCGCCACTACTATCACCGTCAGCCAAGTAAATAAAGAAAGATGCTACTTTTTTTCTGCTTCTGTTCTTTTTATGGTAATAGTGCTGACGATGATGATGATGATGATGACATGGTGGTGTTGTTGGTAAGGCCGTGTGTTGGTCGGTAGGTTGTGGTATAAAGTAAGGTGGGTGGATAATACACATATGCCACTTATCCATTGTCTGCTTTTACTTTACTGAAAGAAAATTTGCCGCGTGTTGTTGGATATTTTTGCACGTAATCAAATCAACGTGGAACAAATGGCGTTTCTATAATATTTATGCTTATTGTATTTTGGTTAGAACGCAAGACAGACTGGGGGGAGAGAGGTAAGCAAGCATATATCTTGTACTACTTAGTGCTGCAGGTCATCTAATAAATATACTTTCTCAGCATTTCACTCCAAAAGGAGAGGTACATAAAATGCATGGAAAAATATGGAGGGAGAAATCCAAATACGTGCTGAGAACATTTTATTTTACTATCTCAACCCATATACCTAGCTCTTGAAACAGTGTCTGTTGAGGACAACTCTGAAAAGCTTCTTTTTCTCTCACTTCAAGATTTTTTATTGAAAAGGAAATTGCCGCTGTGGAGCTTTGTTGTTGAGTGGAGAGCAAATGATACGTTTTCTTTCTTCTTGATGTTGGTTGCTCTTGCAGTGCTAGTTCATGAATGTCACTTTTGACAAGTTTCCCTGCTCTGCTGCTGGGAACTGTGTCCATTCCCTCAATTTACTTTAGTACCATGTAAATGCTTTTGCTAACTACATACATGCGTACTGCATACATTCTTAAATATATTTCAACAAACAACAAAATACATAAAAATTACTTGATAAAGTACTATTATAGGAAAAGGATACCCAACGTGTTATTATCATAATCGTCAACAGCAGTATCAAAACGAAGCTTGAAGACACATATGTATAAATGACTCATCCTTCATTCATGGGGTTGTTGTCACCAGTGTCGTCTTTCACTAGCACTTTTGTGCTTTCTTTTAAAAGCTGCATGAATAGACACTGGTACGAGATACTCCAAAGGTGTTAAAGAAATTGCACTTTTTTCGGATGAACATTCTATCAAATGAAAGTGCATCATAATAGTACATATTATATGGCTGTAGTTTGCAGTGTTCTGTCATCAGCAACTCAAAAGCAGCAGACAGTAACAGTGCGCAACATTTTTACAATTGCGATGGTTCTCCTGTTTCCTCTCAACACTGACTGTTGAAAACCCTGCTGAGGTCAATTTAGATGGATTGCAGTACTGTCCTGAGAGTAAAGAATTTTACTTCATTTTTCTTGCATACCAGGAGAAAGAGAAAAGATGGGCACTTACTCAATGAAACATACATAAGTAATAATATCAACTGTTCACATACATACATAAAAAACATGGGATTGCTTACCTATCTAGAAACAAATACTGACAGATTCTTGCAGCACTATCCAATTTAACTGAACATTGTCAAACGGGTACTGATGATGGGTGGCAGTGGTACAGAGAGATAAGACAGAGATAGTCAAGGGGTACACACAGACACACTAGTCATAAAAATAAAGGGAAAGTGTTATATCACACCTCAGAGCATATTTGACACTTTTCTCTTTTTACTCTAGTAAAACATACTGCAATTCCGCCATTGAAATTCATTCTACTTTGCTCTTACACACAAAAAGGCTACGCTACAAGTACATACCATATCATGTAAGTGTTACACATATTCACAACGGAGAATGAAATAAATCGCCCTCTTGAGAATTTCTAGGCATCTCGGCTACTTTTCTCTTTTTCACAATATCCCAAGCTACTATTGTTTTCTGTATAGTCTTATATATTTTATATGAGCATGACAATAAAAACTTTTGTGAACAACTCGGACAGGCATAACAAGCAAAAGCGATGCGTGATATGGAATCAGCAAACCTAGCCAGAAATACTGCAAGTTTCATTTGCATAAGGTATACATGCATCTTTCTCTCTCAACTCAACGTGACACTCTTGTTTTACATAAGGTTTATTCGCGTTGTTGACTCTCAATGCAAAAATTAGGCATTATAATATGTCTGCCGGATATTGTAGTACGGGTGAACTTGTTCTCTCTGAGAGAAGCAATCAAAGTGGCACTGAATATTTCCCGTATGCGGATGCTTAGAATACAAGTATGCATGCACACACACAAGTTTAATCATGTAATGGAATAAAATAAACTGCTGGGAGACAAGGTCATCACCTCACATGTTTAAAGACTACAAAAAGCATACACGTACCATTACATATTTCACGTCCTCCCTCCCACTACACTTTTGAAACTTGGGTAAACAAGTACACGTGAATTTGTACTAGCAATAAGCAACTCTGTATGATGATGTCAAACAGGGGCTACTACTTCTTCAAAGCCATTTTTACATGGACCAACATCACAGTAATATCATTATTACTGTGCTTTACGCTTACGTATTTATAAAGAAGGGGGATCACAAAAGGCTATTTTTTAAAACTGAATATATTATGCATTTTTTTCCCTTGCTGTTTTTCTCCCCTGCCTTTTGATATATACGTATTTTATTGTATTGTCATGCACGATCCGACAAGCTGTCCCATAAATTTTGCGTGAGAAATCCCAAAATAAACAAATAATGGACGATCATGTCATGATCACAGGAAAAGCATCATCATCATCATCACTACACCCAGTTGTACTACTAAATATATGGCACACATTGAAGCAACTATAATAAAAATAAAAGGAAGGTCACAGACAGTCTTACACAGCAGTGGCATCAGACACACAACTACTGTTTCCTATTTACAAAATGAATCCCTCAATCGCCATTATTTGGCACTTCTTGCGTTATTATTACTATTGCTCCTAATGACCGTTTTGCATGTCATCAGGCAAAACATAAGGGATAAAATATGCACAAGACAACTGGCTAGATAAAAAGATGAACAGATCGTATATATTTTATTTCAAATTGGCTAATACTACTATCTGCAAAGAAAATCTTAAGAAAACTGTATTTTTATGCCGCAAAGAAATCAAAGACAGTCTTTATTCTGCGTTTCTTTCTTCACAACTCTCAAAAGCTTTTCGTTTCATGTAAAAAAAGCAAGCGCAAAATGTGCACCTGTCTTGTACATTTTTTTTATCCTCCCTCTTTTCACTTTTCCACCACTTTACTGTATTATATTTGAGCGACACGCTGCAATGGTACTCCATTCAACCCTCTGCAACACTTGATACAAAAACACCGGTAGACAAAATACCTATAGAAAATTGTCCCACATTTATTTTGTCGGATGTCTGACCATATTTTATCCCTTTTGCTCTCCACACGTTCCGTTTGCATTTTCAGCTTGCTCTGTTGATTCTTGTTTTGCTGCATTCAACAATACGACAGATTTATAGCTCGCCACAAGAAAGAGCACACGGAAAAGAACGTCCGACACTACGGGCTATTATATTACAAGCACACAAATCCTACAACTCTACCAACCATTAGTTCAGCTCTCCTACTGTGAATGAGTCCAATTGTGTACATCCTTCGTTTAAAAACACATATGCATAGATAAGTAGTAAATGGCACAAAAATGTCAGTCAAACGGGAGGGGTTCAGAAGAGAAAGAAGAAAAGGACGAGAAAAAAAAACTGTCCAAAAGGTAAATCCTGTTCAAATGAGTGCTAAAAATACTTACATAAAGGAAAAGTGGAGGTGGCTCTATTTTTGTCTGGGAAAAAAAGGGAAAGATTGGTGAAATGGTTGAGAGAGAGAGAGAAGAAAAGAGAAAAAGAGTTGAAAAAAAATTCTAGAACCTATTTTATTACTAAAAAGCTGGATGTAAAATTTACAAAAGTGCTGTTTTCTTTCTCATAAACCGTTCTAATAAGTGTACCTATGCATTATAATACTTTTGTTGTGTGATAGTGTATGCAATATGCGACTCTCTAGTTAAGAGTTGTGCTGAATGCATTTTCCTAGTCAAAATCCTTCAAGCGTGGAGTCGTTTATTCATAGTAGTTCGTATTGCTACATATATACATTTCCATTCTTTTCAACTTTTTGCAATGAAGTGGCGTTTCATAAATTGGATTGAAGGAGGAAAAATGTAGAGTGTGCAAGTCTCCCGAGATGAAATGAGAAAAAAAGAGACGAGAAAAATCAATTTATCGTCAAAAATGAGTACATGTTAATGTGTGTATGTTTAATGCGCAGTGTGAGCCAAGAATGCAATAAGTGCTTTACATGGTTATTCTTCAACATATACTATCACATAAGCTATTCCATGATATTATTACATGTCACTTTGCGTTTATATATGTACCTACAATTTACACCTTTCTAAGCTCGTTGACGGAGAAAAGATGAAAATGTGAGCTGAACGTCAATGAAAAAAGTCTAAAAGTTGAAGTGCTGTCGCTCTTGTCTTGTCCAACATGGTTTTAATGACGATGTTCTCAGTAACAAGATATATGCGCACGTTACACAGGAAATAAAACCAAAGAAATGATGATGGAAGTGAGCGTCATCACCGTTTTAGATTTTAAATGCTCACGAGCGTGACGCAAGGATATGAAAAACGTTTTAAACGTACAGATCTGCTTAGTGTTCTAAATATATATGTACTTTTAATATTATTACGGAATAGCGTGTTCTTTATTACGGAAAATGTCACCCTTGTTTTATTTTTAATCGCTTTTACTGCTTCTGGAGCGTACTCTGGACGTTAATAAGAATGATGGAAGCGAGCAGTGCCATGCCACTAATGAGGGAAGACGGAAGAAAACATGACTGATTCATTGACGTACTTCATCTCATTCTCTACGCCTGAAAGTGCTTCAACTGAACAATTTGTTTTAAACTTTAAATCACATCCGCTGTTATATTTTACGTTCTACAATATCAAGAAATTGTTCTCTGCATTTATACATTAGTTACATCGCACCTTTCCCTCCTTGTAAGTAGTATGTGTCAATGAAAGTCCAGCAGTTTTCTTCAAATGTGAAATGCCCGCTTTAAAACTCAATTTAGGTACATAAATCATCACGGACATATAATTACATCTCTAATAACAGTGGCCACCTAATTTCTCGGCCTCTGCACTTTAAAAAAGTTGGGCATTACCTTCACATATAGGTATACTTTTATCAATTTGGCTGTCGCAATCTCAGCTCCTTCTCCATTTGCTTTCTCCTCCGCCTACTTCCATTTCGCTTCATTGTCACACTGATATCAAATTATCTAACCACAATCATGCAGCAGCTTCTCATATTGATATGTACATTTAATTGATAAAATATGTATGTTTCCACCATTATACATGCCACCTTTCCTTTTATCCTTTTCAGTAACGCAAATATGCTCACTGTTCTCTGTGTCAGTGTCAATGTACATTTAACATGATACGAGCATTAATACTGTGACTACTGTCAAATAACAGTAGTTAGTCTTTCTCTTTCCTTTTCTTTCATTCCTTCTCGGGTCTTCTTCTGTCTTCATTAATATATTTTCGATTTCCTTCTCCTCAAGCTAGCGAGTTTTGCCTTCTTTGACTTTTTGTCTTCATTTCCTTCTAGATCAACTGATCAGTAATAATATCTCAGTAGTATAGTGGTCCATTTTAGCCTGTGACCCGTCATTCTTTCCATTAGACAGTATACTTGGATCGACTTGTTACTTTAGCCGTCCTTTTATACTGTCATTGTCTTCCTACTTGCTTGTAAGACAAAAACTAAAAAGAACGCTTTCTCCATCACAAATCTCCTTTAATCGATGTAGACTTGGGGAATATAATCGAATTTCACTTCTTTGATGGCCCAGTCGGAAAAGTTTTCTATTCCAAAACTCATATTGTATACCCCAGCTTCAACCAAGTTTCCTAGTTGAGCTTTATTTAGCTGGTTCAAACAGCTTGGTGGAGTTTTTTTTTCTTTTTGATGCCATTAATAAACTAAAAACAAGGACTCTGTTTTTCAATTCTCTGAGAGTCAGAGACAATATACAAGATTAAATTTCCAGAGGAGAGGAAAAGTGTGAATGAAATTCGGTGGCACCAATGACGATAATGGCATATTGGAAAGGACAATTTATGTAGGTATATTGATCTTGATGTCACTCCATTAATGACACTTTTAGCAGTTCCTTACTTGCCAGAAAATGTCTAAATGATGTATTGGAAAAATCAAGCATTTTCATCGAGTAAAATAGACTTATAGTTAACTAAAGTACAAACCTTTTCATCATTTCCAGTTTTTTCAAAGTTCAACGTTGTTTAAAGCGTAAAACTAGTTATTTTTTGAAAACATAAGCATCCAATTTGTCAGTGGAAGTTCTTTGTTCTTTTTGTCAATCTGTCAGCTACTCGCTTAATAATCAAAACAAAATGTCAAAGAGTGTGACGTAAATATAGAATTTTTATCAGAATAAATGCAAAAACACGGAAAACAATATAAGTAAACATTATAATGCTTAATAAGAAAGAACACGAATGTCGACATATAAATAAAAATTTCTCCACTACAATCCCGTGTATATTTTCATTTAACGAATGTCGACGTTTTTATTTAGATTTTTTTCTCTCACAGTACTCTAGGTGGGTGTACATATATTTTGCCAATTTTTCCCATTTACGGTTAGTAAATCTTTCACTTTGTTATCTCGGAGCTTCTCGGAGTAGAGTTGTTCTTTTACTTGTAGTAATAATACCTAAGCATACATGTTTTGTAGTTTTTAAAATACATTGCACATTGTGGAATGAGTTGTGAAATATTACGATATTTTTCATAGCATTTTCCTTTAGGTTGTTGCACAAATGTTTCTTGTACATCATAAAATAGAAACACAAAATGGAAAGCGCTCGTCTAATTCATTGCAGAAAAAAGCAGTAGACGCGACAATAACAACCTTACAGGCTTCTTCATTTTTACTTTCCATGCATTCTTCTTTTCTGCATGCATCCATACTCCATACTGTAGTAAAATGAATCTGTAGAAAGGAAACAGTGTTTGCCTTTGTAAAGTAAATCTAAACTTTGATTTATGAAGAACAAGTGTGTACTAATTAATTAGTTTTTCTGTTTTCATTTCGCTGCTAATACCCAAAGAGCTACACTTCAGCTGCTAATTATACATCATTTTTTACAAGCTCCTGGCTCAGTCCTCTTCTCCCAGTCTGTTCAAAAGCAATTCGTCGCCGCTTCTAGGAAGCATGAGGAAGCAGAGCTAGTCGTGCTTTTATTTAATAACAATAAATAATTATTTTTGCTAATTGGTTCGACGAGCATGAAAATAAAAATTTGACGTCTTGCCACGATATAAACTAAAACATAAATATTTTTTATTACTGTATAGTAATATGCACACTAAACGCACAAGGACATGAAAATGAATTTATAAGCGAAATCATTTCCCCATCAAAATATATATTTAACTTTTCTTCGGCTCCGAATGCTAAGGCCGTACTATTAAAAATGGAAAGGGTAGCTTGGGGTTAGTATGTAAAGTACAGAAACTTGATCTCCTCCACCAACTATTTCATATTGGACAATGTGAATGAAAGGACTTGTCAAAACTCTATGACATGTCATTAATCACCGAAAAAAATAAAACCAAAAAATCAAATCTTAAGTCTTGAATAGACAAGAATGCAACAACGATGGTATATGTGTGGTGGGTGACGGCAAAGCACAAAGTCAAAGGAGTTGTATGTGTGTAGGCATTGAAATGCTGTTTCAATATTTATCGTTGCATCTTTTATTCCGCTGCACTGTATTACCGCATAGCTTGCTTACTTTATATAGTTTTCAGCATGACTGTATCACTTTGGCTATGAAAAATTTTGGCAACAGAGAAAAGTCGTAAGTTTCTTACATAACTTGCATATTATTTTATTCCTTTTATTTTTTCCTTTAAAATAGTATGGCACAAAGTTGATGGTTTGCAGATAGCACTGTTGACATTTTCTGCTTACGTATGAAATTAAATACACACATATACTTGATACACAGGGTTTATCTGTACTTCCGCTTCATCGTTGCTTAAAAATACAGTTTGCTAGCTGATATCATGCTTTATATAGATTTTAAGATTGTGAAAAATATTTCATTATAAAATTTTATCGTCAACATTTTATGACCACTGTATCTTTTAGTACTTTTATCATTCCATTAAAAATTATACCCAACATAACTAAAAAAAACCTTTCATCTCTTTCATATTCACATGCAGAGAGTAGTAATGAATAAAACTCACATGATCAAGCAACTATTTATAGATTGATAGAAAAGGGAACGATTCTCTTTAAGTTGACTTTTGAATTATCCAGCGAATTTTATTTTCAATAAAATAGCGACAAGAAATAGAACTCTAGCATTTGATTTTACCGAGTGGTGAGCATCAATCCGTTTAATTTTTTATTTTTATGGCCTCGTGATGGGAAGTTGAAAGTTAAAGCATGCACTAAAAATTTTTATGGAATAAAACGGAGTATGAAATATGTATGTAATATATTATGTTTGCTGTAAATATGTACTACAGAATAAAGTTTTTTTCTAATCTTGCAAAACATTAAACGTTGTTTCCGAAAGCGTTTTATTTCTCAGGATTTCGAATTTTCAACGTAATCATGTAGTTAATAAATGAAGACAACTAATTTTGAAAGAGTCCATTTGATGTACACAAAAGCTATATTAATTTTAAGCATCTTTACTGCTCCACTCCACTAACTTTTTCATTTACTTTGATAGTAAATAGTAGTCAGTAGTCCTAAAAAAGGTTCACTATATTAAATATGAAATGCTTGTGCATGCATCCAGGAAGCAGGGTAATTAGGTACATGCTTTCATAACATTCGCATAATGTTTTTGCGTAAATAAAAAATACAGAAACATCTTGTTTAATCTTCCTGTCTCCCCTTTCACTACAAAAACTGGTTTGTTGCAAATTTCGCTGGAAAGAATTCTCTCTAAACTCATTTTTACTTTACTTTCTCTCCATTTTGCTTAAAGGATACGATTTTCTTCTTTTGTTGCACTCTTTTTTTTATTATTGTCTTCTCCAGAAAAAAAATACTTTAAAGGAAACAAACAAGTCTTGGAAAGTATAGAGGTCTATAAAATAAGAGAAAATTGAGCTGGAGAATCATAGTATTTCCTTCCTTACTCCCTTTTTCATTACTTTAGCCAACCAACTTTTTTTGCCTTTTGATTTGCTTCCTTCTGCTCTCTGTCTACTCTTTTTTTCTTTTCAAGACGAAACAGACGAGTTGCTGGAATAATACAATCATGCAAATCTGATATTCATAATTACGACTTTATATATATTTTTACTATTGTATGTTATGCCTTATTCTGCCGTACACACTAAGCTTTTACTCTAAACTGTGCTTCTTTATAACAATATACGAATTTGGCAAACAAGAAGTGAAGAAGCAGAAAACAGGAAAGTATTTTCACCAGTCCTTAAAAAAGTCTAAATATATCCTGCCTATTTACATATTTATTTCGTTTTGGTTCAAAGAATAGGAAAAATAAAACACACAAGAAGTAAATATCAAATGTACGTACCAACTAACCGTAAAAATGAGGAAAAGTGATTGTAAAGAGCATAAGTTTTTCAGTTGTACTTTTCTTTCTACTTGTACTTCTACTTTAGTTAAATAAATGAAACATCTACAATCTAAACTGCTTATTGTAATTTTTTGGTAGTCTGTACTTATATGCGCCTTGCTCATTTCCGTTCATAATGACTGTGGCCATTTGCCATTCAAACGGCTTTGTTCGCTTTATTGTCCTAAAGCGGACATTTACAGAAATTAACTACCATGCATGTAGGCAATTTTTAGTTTGTCAATGATTCCTTCTTTAGTATACAGCATATGGCATACTCTTCCTTAATGTGCCTTATTCACTCTGGCGTCTAATATAATTTTGTCCGATTTTTCCTTCCTTCCACTGACAATGGGCTGTATTGAAGCAGCGTCTTGTTACTGAAGAAGTAGCAAAATCTCAAATAACATAACATACAAAAATCATTAAATCTACGTAACAAGTAGATTTCAAAATTTCTATATATCTCAAAATAAGTCTCAGTTAAGTGTCCAGCATCTTATACTTTACCGTTCGTACAATTTCCTTTTGTGTGCCAAATACCGTATAAAACTTTTCATACTTTCATGAAAGTACGAAAATGCACCCGGACACCTATAAAATACCATAATAATTATGTTCTACACCTATTTACTATTTTACTACCGCAAATCAAAATTTTAAAGGACTTTAACCAGTGGAGTTAACGGATCAACAGCAGTAAAATAAAATCATAGTCACATAAATATCGTCATCTGTATTCTCCTTGGAATGTCTTTATAACGACAAGAACGAAAAGTGCGACGTTTGCTAATTAACTATCGAAGGCATAGAACGCTGCCCTTGAGTGGACCGTCAAAAGCAATTTATTACGTCGTTACTGCTCCTAAACGGTCCGTTGAAAATCGTATCTGTTGGCACAGTTGAACCCATCGTCAAAGTTAAAATGGCTTCTCAATGATTGTCACATGATCTATGAAAAATTCACAAAATCGTAACCGTCACTCAGCGTTAGAGTTAAATTTTTTGAAAATCTATTCCAATAGAGGTGTTAACATAAAATAATTAGGTACATCCAAAATTTAGCGTTGATTTAGCTCCGTTCAGTATTTTTGAGTTACGATGTAATACCA
>JAHZMZ010004649.1:0-25616 GCA_027743805.1 Lepidocyrtoides sp. E14
AAATTTGGTATTAAACTTAAATGGTATTATGTGACTAAGTTTGAACAAGTTTGAAATTAAGTAATCACTTACACAATTTTTAAAATGTCTTTATTAGAGAACTTTACTTCATTTTTTTTTAAAATCACACTGAAATTCAATGTATAGACAATAAGTACATTAATATGTAAAAGCACTGAATGACCCAACCTAGCTTCAAAAAACAATACATATCACAACCAAACTGCCTTAAAACGATAAACCCAACCAACGAAATAGGAAACACTTTTATGATGGAAAGTGTAACTTAGTAAAATATAATCAAACTATATTTAATACTTCATAACAATTAAGTAGCATATTATTATGTAAGTGCATTAGCATTATGCATGCGACGGCAGTGGCTGATCTTCAATCTAATTGTCTTTTGACAACATATCAAAATCGCTGTTTCCTTCCTTCACAGTAGTGCAGTACTTGTGATGAATTTCTGGCGTTAGAAAGTACTTTGCCACTGCAGGGTCTTGCTTCATTCTCTCGTACCATTGTTCCTGTTAAAGTGTTAGGTTTTAGAAACAATAACTTTTGTTGTTTTGTTTCTACAGATTGCATTCAAAGATTGATAAAATTTACACGTACTATAGCCGCAGAGTTTTGCTTGATTTCGTCCCAATTTGCTTCATCCGGAAAGAATTTAGGGATAGCAAGTCTTCGTTCCATCCAGGGCCATATCATATAATCGAGAAATCCTGGTGCTTCATCCCCTATTTTAGTGATTTAAATGAGAAAATTTGTAAACCCAATAATGTCGAATTGTATTGTTCTTTTAGACTACATACACACGAAAATATCAGAAAAAGGTACCTGCAAAAAATGCAGTGCCCCGCTTTTCTAGTTCTTTGCTATGTGTCGAAACAACATTTTCAAAGTCTCGAATAAGGCCAGGTATTTTTTCTGGTTCAACAGATCCTCCAAACCCCAGTTGGTAAAATGATGGTCCTGACTACACAAATGTAATATAAAATATATGCTTTCGCTTGAAATATGATGTACTTGACATCTTAATAAGCCTTTTCTTTTTCTTATTGTTTTTCAGAAATTTACTTTGCCAAACTCTTCAACCAAAATTCTATCAATGGCCTTCTTAGCAGGGTCCTTGGAATGAAGATTGACTCCAGAATATGCATCATCAAAATAATCCACAATAATCAAACTTTCGTATACAATTCGTCCATCTTGCAGCTCCACTGCAGGAACTTTTCCTCCTGGACTTTTCTCCAGCAACCATTCCGGTTTATCTTTCAAGTTTATCAGGACAACATCAGTACTAGCAATAACGTCAAAGACAGTAAAGTCAAGTGTACACTGTACACACATATATCATATTACAACGTTCAGAAAACTGTAGATGTGGGTTCACTTTACCTGACACCTTTCGCAGCAGCAGCCAAAAGAGCTCTCTGTTTTACAGACACACGATCAGTGTTAAAGTAGATATTTCATGCCCCCACTCAGAGCTATTGTTCGTAAACTATTAAAAATAATGTGTCAATACTGACCTGGGCATACGGACAGAATCTCATCGCATAAATTCGCACCTTTCCTTCTTGTAGAGGAGGGCACGGTTCACCTATAAAAAGTTGTTACAATTAGCGCATGTTCTACAACGAACGGTTTTCATGCCGTATGCGTATGGAACTCACCGGATTTTAAATGTTTTCCAAGGGCCATTGTTACTACAGCACACGCTGAATTGTTGTCTGACCTCTATTGTATCAGATTTAAACTGTTCGATAATTTAAACAATGAAAGGTGATAAGTGCTTTTAATTGCTTACTTTTCACTTTTGTACGGTTTTATGCAATCTTTATTGTAGCTTGACCGGCTTGCTGGAGATTTTTTACACAAGAAACTTGTCGGGGCTCTCTGGAATCCAGAGTCTAGTGAATGAGAGTGCCTGATACAGCTGAGGAGGACACAGATTTTTACAGTAGTACATACTTACACCAGCATCTCATATCTGGTGTGTGTAGCAAAGCAGTACTTTTAGTACTTAAATGTATTATGCAATGCATATAAAATATGATATAAAATATCGATTCATATTTTCATATATATATTTTTGGTAAGTGCCTATATGCAAAAAACTGTTATTGTGCCAAGTGCTATGCATGCCTCCTTCTTATCAGCCTACCTGTATACTTAAACCGCTTAGTCTCATATTTTCACGCAAAAGTAAGTACAAAGATTTGCTTTCGCTTTCGCTTTGTAGTCTCTACTTTCTACTAAGCTCTAAGCTCCATCATATCATTCTACACAAGGTTTATAGTTTATACTCACGTTCATGTAACTTCATGAATTCACTACGCACTACACTACAAGCACAAGTTTCAAGAATTTTTAATATAAAGACAAGGATATATTTGTACGAACAAATCTATTTATTTACCAACGGGTATTGACGCATATTAAAACTACAAATTATCACTAAAAGTTCATATATGTAAATGTCAACTTACTTGGTAATCAATCATAACACACAGTATATGAAGCAAAGTGCGAGCAACAAAAAGACGACGACAAATAGCATCTGCTTAGAGTCAAAAAGTTCAACATTAAAAGATATCACAACAACGTTATAAAATTCATATCTACTGATAAAACATTACAATACAAACAACTTTATATACAAAAGGAAACAGTTCAGTAACAGTTATTATTCATAAAACCATTAAAAATAGACGAGTAAAATTCATTACAAAAACTAATCTATTCAATTGAAGAGGCTGAAGAGGTGGAAGGTGTAGAATAGCGTACTTTTCTTTGTCCTTCGCTGAGGATTCTTGCCAAGTCATTGTGCAAATCATAGTCGTTTCCACCTGAGCACTCATCCTCATTTGTTCCATCTTCCGTAAATGTCTCCTCATTAGAGTCAGCTACCCCGTTTTCTAGGACTAGTTCGGCTTCCGTGACATCGACTTCAGTTTGAGGGGCATAGTCATCCAGTAAACCAGCGTCTCCTGGATTTTGATAGTATGCTTCTTTTTCATCAAGATCGACTATTCCCAATTTTTTGGCTTCCTCTAAACCAAAATGCCATTCTTCTTCGTCGCTGCTGCTGTGGCTCGAGAGACTCTCCATTGACGATGTACGGTCCAACTCAGTTTCTTGCAAATACAGCTTACCAACTTCATTAACCACCTGACCAAAGACACATAATAAACCTAGTATCTATTATGTTGATTCCGAATTGGATTGAAAAACTTGACAATAACTGCTAGAAATTTATGTAAAGACACAGTTTTTTCTTACAAAAATTCTAAATTTCACCGGTAAATATCCTTTCTCAGTTTCTTCTCCGTCACTATCTACGCTATTGCTATTACCACTTTCACTGCAAAAGAATGTCAACTGGTCAAGTATCATGCTAGTGGGCAATGACAAACACAGTCCTTCGGTTAAAATACTGCTTGTGGGCTCGCTCCACTTGGCACATTCCTTCTTGAAAATCATCTAAATTAAAGAAGAATCACAGCAGCGAGTTAGAAACAAACTTTGTTTTGGCGACAATTTGGCACCAACATTTTTAACAATTCGAATATTACTTTACTTGCAAAGTTGCATATTTATTCATAATGTTGAGGTTATAGTGAAAGCAAGGATTGTTAGTGTCTTCCTTATTGTTCGTATTACTGATACGTCGAATCCAAAAACACATATCGTACGTGTTAGACTGTGAAGGTTCCATACAAAACAGAAAAAATCTGTGCATGTAGCGTATAACGGTATAATAGGGCTTCCGAGCTATGGAAAAGAGACATGACACAGGTAATTGATGGAAATTTCAGAAATATTACATAACATAACACGATTCTCTCCATTTTAAATGAATAGATAATTTGGCGAACCTTGAATTGCTGAGTAAGGTATGTACAGTAGTCCCCCTGCTCGTGCAAACCAGCACTCGCTGTCGCTATCGCCGAGGTCCGTTGCGTATATGCCGTGATTAGTAATGAGGTGATCAACAGCATAATCAATGTAGACTGCAGCCTTGCATCCGTCAACGACGCACTTACTGATAATTTTGGCAGTTCCAAACGCTTGACACTCGGCAAGATGCGTAAACAACTCGGACCCTTTCACCATCTCCTGACATGACCCAGTCATGCTGTTTGGGCACTTCCAAGTTGTGTTCATCCATATCGCTGTAAAAACTGGATCCGCTGGATAATACACGAGTTTTCGCTGGCATATAGGAAAGTGATTTTTGCTTTCGCTCAACAGTACACCATCCCAACCCCAACAATCCAATGATAAGGACTCCATTGCTGGTGTGTCATTTCTTATCTCAATCCTACATTTGCCATTGTGCGCAACAAAATTCTGCTCCGCGCAGGATCCGCAATGGACATGTCCCACTGAACATAAATAACGGGCATAAGGTGATGGGACACGATTACAATTTTGGCAAACCATCTTGGTCTCGGTAGTATGTCCAATCTGCTCTTGAGGTAACCCATTTGACCTTGTTGTTACCGACTCGGGGGCAGAAGCAGCACTCTCCTCCAATCTCGGCCTGGTAAGGTAAAAACAAAATTTTTTTTACACGATTAGATAGTAGAGTTTAAAATCAGTTTTCACCTCAAATCATTGCTCAGATTGTGTTTTACAGTGAAATATGTTATTAACGTCAAAATCAAAAACGCACAGTGTCTCCTCCTTAAGTTTAACCAATTCTGCAGCCTCCAGCTTTCGAATCTTTGCCACCAAAGTCCTAACTTTGGCATGCTCCCTCTTAGATAAAGCTCCACTCATGTTGTATTTGTTTTGCCTCCTCATCTTGACAAAATCCTTGCACTTTGACCTCGTAAATCAGGGCTGCGTCTTCCAAAATAATTTTTTTTCAACAAAAATTGACGTAAATACAAGAGACTTGACGAGAGACTTGACTGGATGGGAGACTATTTATAAGATGTGTTCTGGCTGGCGTCTCATCTCAATATAAGAAACAGGTAAGAACTTGAACGTGTCTGAACAGTCTTGGTCTCAGACATGACATGATGTAACAATGACATTGGTTATACGTATCCCTCCAATTATGATGACTTCCGTCGTTCTGTCAAGCGACATGCGGGATTATGAGTTTCTAGTTCCACCAACTAACTACAGGCATCCTTCGTGCCAGTCAGTTCGTAGTTAGGATATTCGAACAAAAGCAAAATGCACCTCGATCCTCGAAGCTTTGAAACATGGCAGCATGCATATGAAAGGTATGGAAATGAAGAGAGGGAACGGTGGTGGCGGCATAATAATTAGAAATGACCAAATGGCAAAGATTGCTCAGTTGCTGCTAAGTACACATCCAAAGTTTGGATTATTCAAACTCTCAATAACGGTTTCTTCATGCGGAGCTTGATCGAATTCAATCCAAATTTACATAAAATGAACGAAGCGTTTGCCTTTTAGCGAAAGGTATGCCGACTTTGACTTTATAGGTGTTTAGTGATGAATTGTTCAATCGTCAGGCGCAGCCTGCAGCTTGAATTTTAAGTAATAGATGATAAGTGAAAAATGAAGAATAAATTATTGTCAATGTGCAATAAGGCTTATCTTGTCTCATACTAGTCGAGGAGTTTACTTTATTATTATTTAATCTTTACCTTTCATAAGTTCATATTTTACAAGACAACGACGGGTGAATAGCAAAAGTTCGTGAGCAAATTTAATACTTATCATATTCTAAATGTTCTCATTATTTGTTAAATATACATACAAAACAGTCTACATATTTTATGGGCATCCTAATATTATTATTAGGTATGCACATCATAAATACAAACATACAGTAGCAATAACATTTAAATTTTTTTTTCATTATTACTGACACACGATTGCTTTTTTTGGACAATACTTTTTCATTTGCATTTATCCTCGTGTTTATGAAAACTATTTATTCTAACACGTTCATACCATCAGGATTTACAATTAGGTAGATAACACTAATATTCAAATATGTGCAAGTAGTTCCAAAGAGAAACAACAACCTATTATAGTGTTGTGTGTCGAGTAAAGTACGCATACCAGTTAATGCCAGTTTTCCTTTGCAATTTTCATAGAGTAGAGTTTCATACAATTACCTTTTATTTTTTAACGTTCGTTCACTTTTTGATAGCATTAGGCTTTTTTCTAACTTTAAACATTATTATTGCAACTTATTGATGTTGAGAAATATTTCATTTAAAAAATGATGCTAGATCCTGTATACAAATGTACATAATTGATTACATGTATTAGGCTAATTTAACTATTTGTATAAAATTCGTCGTCGCTCATTGGCCAGTTTAGTACTTACTAATAAAAACAAGCTAGTGGAATATCAACAAACTAAGTATTTATGCATACTTACATCAATATTATCTTTCTTTAGCACTCGTTATAGCACTGCAATAATTAGTAGTTTGTTTGACAGTCAGTCGTAGTAGGCGTAATAAAAACTACTCCAGCTTTGATTGAGAAACTTTCATTTTGGCACTATACAAGTTTCCTAAACTTTTTCTTTGCCAAATCCATAAATTGAAATTATATTTCAGCATTAGCAGCGCAAATTCAACAATAAATTACTTGTAATAAATTGGTTGACTGTTGTAATTGTCTAATTATACAAAACAGAATAAAACCATAACCCACATGTGACTGTTTCGTATACAATTGTCAATTTATGTCTTATTTTAAACTGTACATTACTGCACAAACCAATTAAAGGTACTGTGGTCACCAATCAATGTGTAATAATTATCTCACTTGCGCCTGATACGGGTCAGGTTAACCCTAATCGTTAATTTTCATATTGCAGCAGAAAATGAAATGTCTACATAATATGGTTAATGTCATTTTAGAGTTATTTTAATTAACTTATGTTACTTTTATAACTTGTATGTAATTTACTTCTACCAAGGCTAAGTAACATTTAAGATCGACCTAATCTAAGCGCAATAATAAACCTGTACTTTCCCGCATGTTGCATCGTGATATAGTGATATTATCATACATTTACAATGCTTCAACAATTTTTCTTTATTTCACCATCATCATCATGACTCTGAGACCCCAAGACAGACTTGTTCTATGCCACCCCATCCTGTCGAGTATTTTAAACTTGGCTGGACCCTGTGTGCAAAGGAAACAAGGCAATTTGTTAATCGAAAAAATGCAGTAAAATTTTCCCTGCTAATCTATCTGGATTAGTGACTTACCATTACCGTTTTCACCCCCAGAATTGAAATCGATTTGCTTAGTCTCCAAGATTGTTTTTTTTTGTAATTAAACTGAAGTAAAATATTAAATCAGAATTGTCAAATAAAATGAGCTCAGCAGGAAGGTAAGCATAATTTCTGAGATTGTAGGCTTGTGCAACTAAAGGAATGCTGAGATTTGAGGCAAACTACGGTAGACTTTATGCTATCTTCTAAAGTAAAATTTTCTCAAGTTTGTCTTCTCCATTCTGCAAAGGTTTCCTGAAGAATTCAAAAGTTTCACCCTTAAAGCTTGGTGCTTGCAACGGTGACATCACAGGTAACCCTACAGAATCATTATCATAAAACGAAAAGCATTATTAGATGCATGGCACAAACAGTTTGAATATTTTATGCTTTAATTTATATTTTTTGCACACAACATTTTTTCCTAAACAATCAAAACGCAACTCAAGACGTAGCATGAAACTTATAGATACATGAAACAAAGCCAGAAAAATCTATATGTACATATATACATTGTTATAATAATAATAATAATGAATAAATATGAACTAAAAATGGCAATTTTGGCCGACCATTACTTGCCTATGCGTATGAATATGACATGCAGTAGAACCATATTGTAATTTCCGGTTTTAAACAAGTTTAGTGGACTCGGTATCATCCATTAAAATTCACCACACAAATATTTACAAGAAATGGGGAAAAAATGTTTTGTGAAGGTTGAAATCAAATCACAAAAAGAAAACGAAAAGAGGCCTTTAGTGTAGCTTTAACCTTGCAGAAAAATAATAAAATTTGGCACTCTTTAAAAATTCTTTACAAAAATTCTAAAACTGAGCAAAAATGTACGTCTATCATGTACAAAAATATTTGGTTAGAGACTGCGTTTTTAATGATTTGCTTAAAACAATTATTTAGTACTCACTTCTTGACTTGACTAACTTTGTCAAAGAGAGAGAGACAGAGACGCACACAGATGCTGGATGGGTATCTTACATCCGCATTGCATGATTGCTTGTAAAAAATAATTACGCACTCGCAGCTTATTACAACGATTAATTCAATACTTTTATAGCATCTTGTAGAGGTTATTTTCATAGCTTTCCAAAATAAAAAAAAATCTTTGATAAAAATGTGCACTTTTCAAAAGCTAAAAAAATCAAAAATGCACAGGGCAATGAAAGTTAATTGATTAAAATAAAATTTGTGATTTTTTTGCATAGCTTTTAATAGAAATTAGAACTTGTGTGCTTCTTTTTTTGTTATTTTTGATTGCTTACGCTTTCAACTTTCCGAAGAAAATGGAAAAAAATTCTGCTAATGTTGCACTTTTAAATGAAACGTGATGTGATGGTGGTGGTATTTATAAGTGAAGGTAGTGTGACACTAGCAATAAGAAATTATTTTTAAAGTACTGGAGTGATTGATTGGTGATTGACTTTTTTTTTACACAAAAGTGGCCATTCTCATTAAATACATTACATTAATTCAGCAATTCCGATAATCATTACTTTAAAAATGTTAAATTTTACGTGGGATTTGAATTAAAATAAATACTTATATAGTTTTTATGATACATAATATATATAACTATCATAGTCTTTAGATCACTGATTTTGTGCTGTAGATTTCTAAAGAGTGACTTAACGTGAACGGAAGCTGCATGAAAGATTTGCGTGTTTCCCAAGTGTGTTTACTTGGAAAAAGTACTGGCAGTGATAAGTTGTGTAGTTTATATCATATAGTGATCATTTTGCTAAAAAAAAGTGAATGATTTTGCCGTGTGAAACTTTCATTTCATTCATTACGTATCATTATTATCTTGTTGTGAGTTCTATTTACTAATTGAACAATTAATATTTTATTTAGAAATTTCAAATATACGATGATTTTTTTTTGTCTACAGGTTTAAAAATGCGTGTCGTTGTTGAGTGTGTATAAGAAGTGCACAGTCATATTTATCAAAACATATACAAATTAAACTAATAATATAAAACGAACGACAGTCATTCTCATTTTTATTATTAATTCATCATCATCATCATCATCATCAAACGGTAGTTTCTCTATCGATTCGAATGTACTCGACAGAATGGGCGTCATATCAGGATAAAGGGTCGTGTGGATCCAGCGTCCAGTCTCTTGGTGGCAGCGTTCTCCTGTCCACTGTACTTGTGCATGAGCTTCCCATGCTTGATCTCCCATCATTATTTCCAGACCTATGATGGTGGTGGTGATGATGATGTCGCTTGAATCGGGATGACAGAATCATTTTCTTCACTCCTACACACAACATGACAAGGACGCAACAGCAGAGTGCGGAAACGACAGCTGCTAGCAAGGGCACATACACGGCAGGTGACATGAGCTGACCCAAAGTCAACCAGAAAGAGTCACAGGATATTTCATCCATTTTCTGAGACAGGAAAAAAACCATCATGAAAATATCTTATGAATTATGAATAAGACGTACACCTATGTATAATGGACAGAAATAAATATATATGTACATACGCTAACAGGACAATGAATCTCTCCGTCACACCACAGTTTCTCACTTATACACGCTCTCAGCTCTGGGCAATACGAAGAACACACTGGTGGTGGTGCTGGGGGTCTCTCATCTACAAGGTGGACAGAGTCTCCTCCGTTTCCACTGGAAGGAGGTGCTTGACCCCCAAAATGGTCCAGTCCATTTTGACCGTCGTACATGGCGGTCAACGTTTCGTCCCATGAATCGGTTAATTTTTGTAATTCTTTTTTGTATACGTCTATAGAAATCAAATCAGTAGTTATTTTAACTCTTTTACATGAGCAGAGCTCAATTTCTCCGAAAAGAAAGCACACAATGCCAGCAAAGTAGCATGCATAATATTTAAAAGGCTACACTCACCAGAATAATTGGCACCCAACCCACGACCAGCAATGGTTGCCCTTCCCACAAAATCAGTCTGCATAGCTTTGAGCGTTGTCTTCATTCTCGCCGACATCACCTCCAACCAATTAATCCTGTACGTGCCGAGTTCCCTTCCAACAAACTCTATTATAAATCTCGGCCGAGGAGGTGGATACAGCGGACTAGTAAACTGATAAAATTCCTCAGAGTACAATTCCACCACCTGAATATTCTTTTTACTCATTTGGTGATTGGAGGAGGGACAGATTTTCTGAACAAGGCGGTTATCTCGGTCATACACAAATATCCTATTTTTTGTTGTCGGACAAATACGATCTAGCTGGAAGATTGCAGACCCTGTCAACGTTGCAGAAGGCTTATTGGAAGATGATACGGCAGTGCTATTTACCAAACTATTGGCAGTGAATGGCAATGGAAGTAAATGATCTTGGGATGATGACGAAGAGGGGAAAGCATGATCTCCGTCTTGTTGCAGCATGGCTGCTGTCAAATTGTGTAACGTTAGCCCCTGAAGTTTTGGCTGATGATGATGTGCTCGCTTTATCTCTTCTAGCATAGCAAAACCTGGAATGCGGAGGTACAAACTGTGATTCTCTTTTGCCTCCAAAAGCCATGGATAATGGTCGCACGTTGGAGGTTTATCTCTTGGCCCGTAGCTAAAGTAACTTTCCAAAGAAATCAAACCAGACTCAGTTTTCATGTAATGATTATCCCCCCGACATCCTTCACCTTTCAGGATTTCGTATTCCAGCTCAACAAAAAAGTTTTCGTAGCCATCCTGTCCCCTCATATTTTCAATGCTGAAAGTCAACTGTATTTTCCTTCCGAGAAGGGTCCATGTGTAACCTGAGTTCCTTGACGAGTTTGAACAGATGCAATTTTTATGGGACGTGATGTTCACTCCAGGCCAAATGTATTCCTCCAAGGTGAGCTCACTCCGAGGAAAGTTGTGCTGACGATATTGATGATGATGAGTTGTCGAACCAGGATTTCCAGTGAAATTTCCACTGGGATGATCAGCAGCAAAAAATGGATGGTGGGTGGAATATGCCGTGTTATTATTATTACCCAAAGCACTCAGTGTGTCGTTGAACGCTGATGATGATACACCACCACTACCGTCAGAAGTAGATCCTGATTTAGATGTCGAGGCGGCACTAGGCTTAAAGTAGTTGCATACGTAACGCCCAGTTTCCAGATCCGTTTGAGTACGACAAGGCCTATCTCCAAATGAGGAGCGCAAAACAGTCAACCTGAGCCCATCATGTGTGCCCATATTAAATGTGTAAGTGCACGTTAGATTTCGTCTGCCTCCACGACCAAAATCAAAGATGTTGTCGGTTGTACGCAAAGTCCCCGCTTTACTTTTCATTTTCGCCATATGAAAATTCCGACTACAAGCACCTTCAGTTCCTGTTGGGTGCCTATTAACAAACTCGTAGTGAAATTTGTAGTGTAGAGGACGAAGTGCGGTTCCCTGTAATGAAAAAAATAAATCAGCAAACAAATTAATTAAATCTTTGTACTCTTATGCCTACCTTCAAAAATACATTACTAACTAGCTCCATTTCATCAGTAGTATCACACATGAATCTTGTATTTTTCCACCTTTTTCATCATTTTATTTTCAGAGTGGAACATTTTGGTCTGCGGCCAAAAATAAGTGGTACAAAAACCTATTATCAAAGTAGATCGCAGCGATGAAATCATATCAAATTCTCTCAACGCCCGGACCCTTTTTAGGTTCCAAAAAGCAAGAAAAAAACTTTGCATCCACAGCATTACTACTTACGTACTTTCACCAAACTACCTTTTTTTCCTCCATGCATAATAAATTACCCTGCATGCTCCCCATACACTTGCTCTGTCCGAGATGAGATTTGTTAAATATTTAAAGCTAATCTTTTTTCATTCATTTTCTTTTCTCATCTTTTTTCTTCATTTTTTCCCCTGCTATTTTGAATCATGTCTTTGTTGTATCCTGTCCTGTCTACCTGCAGTTTCATTTTTCTCTCATGCTATTACTACTTGATGTAATTTAGTTGCAGTAGAATATAAATATTATATATACGGATGAAGTAAAAAGACACACCGCAACACCTCCATTACCGCTACCCGAGTCACAAATTTCAATCAATTTGGATTATGTTTCTCTCTTTCCATTTAATGTAATACAATGCTTGATTTATTTACTGTGTTAAATTGGCCATCATCATGCACTGCATAGTCAACTTACTTTATATATACGTGTGTGAGCTCATCAGAATTTGATAACTTCCTATTGCGCAATGCGCATAGTTTTCAGAATGGAGCGCATCGGACAAGCCAAGTTGAAATGATATGAATTTTTTATTACCGAGTACATTTCACAAATTTCATTCTATTAGCGTTCATGCTGTCTCTTTTCCTTTGCTCATCACATCGTGCCCCTGAAGAAATTTCTTTTACGGTGAACTACTAAGATTAACAAAAAATAATGACGTATTATGTCTGCATTTGTGTCAGTTGTCTAGATAATTTACTATGAATTTACTTCCTTTCACAAAAAAATGTCGTTCTATAATCTATTCTTTTTCACCGGCCTGGTACAAAAAAAACCGAGTGCTAAAGTTAATCCAGCCAACGAAGGTTTTATTAATTTATCATCAAAAGTCAAAAAGATGCATCAGCCCGGGGAAAAAAATGTCAAAACTTGCAATGTAATTTATCTGTACTTTCGTTCTTTTCTCTTTTTACCATTGTAGCCTAAACCAACTTCCAAAGAAAAGGAAATGGAAAACTTATTTCATACCTATTGGAAAAGATGCATCTAGAAGAATAATTTGTGTTTTTCCCTCTATATCTACCTAAACGTAGTTTTGTCTCTTCTTTCAAAGAAAAGATTACTTTATTTTTCCTTTCCTTTCTCATAGACACTTTTTGTGAGGTGTGGTGAAGAGACACTCTACCTCCAAACCATTATTATAATTATAGTATCTTTCCCTGTACCTGGTGTATAATGTGGTTGCGTTACGTTGCAGTTTAAGCAAAGGTATATATGTATAATCATTTTTTTCTTACAAAAAACGGAAAGGTTAAGTTGGGGGATTTCAACTGGAATTTATTTTTAGCTTTCAGTAGAGGAAAGGTGAAATTTCTCTGTGAAATTTTCATTTCCGCTTTTGTAAAAAGAAGATGCTCTGTCGATGCATGCTTTTTGGTCGGCATGTGTGCATTAGTCCGTCATTTTGGAAGTGCGCTATTTGAATTTGTTCGGCACAAACTTTGTGTTTTACCTGGAAAAAAATGTAGATAGTTGTGTAGCTATAGGTGGAGCTTATACTTATTTTGTATACATAACTTTTTCTACACTGCCGAGGGAAAAGGAAACCAAGAAAAGGGGACAATTTATCTTGGCGTATTAAGCTTGTCGTCGAGCAAAAGGGTACAGTAGAAAAACGGGTGAATGCATGCGTAATTTTATGTATTCGTACATTTACATAGCATGAAGATAGTAGTGATTTGGTGAGAATGTTTTATATATGTTTGGCAGTTGTACTTTTGTATAGAAAAAAAACTAAGCTTATACGCAAAGTAGATGTACAAAATCAAGAACGCGACAATGAATGATGACGAGAAAGAAGCAGTAGGAAAGTAGCTCGTTTCTAGTTATGTATTAACTGCCGAAGCATATAAAAGCTTGAGAAGAAAAAGAGAAAGTTACAATTTTCACTCTGAAAATGTTTCCTTTTCTTTCATCGCAGTTGAGAGTGTGTATGCTTGGCTAACGTGTAAAAGTAGCTAGAGGAAAAGTAGCAGTAATTTTTAGAAAAATAAAAACAGAGAGAGAGAGAGCGAGACAAACTCACAACTAATTTGCACTTTTCAACTAGACGACTAATACATCACCTTATTATTGTAAAAACAAATGTATTCAAGTATGAGGGGACGACTGCAGATCCCTACGCTTTTTCTACCAACGAATTTTATGTGAAAGATGAAAAGACCATGTGAATTCATTTCGACTCAATTTTGATGCTGCACTGCCACTGAGAAATGTTGAAAATTATGGTCTTGACTTAACTTTCTCCGCTTTCACTCACCCTTTGAGTTCTTGGCATACTATGTATTTTTTGTGCCGCTGTAATTTATCACTTATAACTTACCTTTGTGTATATTTATCTAGATATGTAAAAAAAACAGCTTTATTATATAAAATACATATTCATAACTCTGATTACTGCTGCACGAAACACGAGCCGTTCGGTTTTGTGTAATGTAGTTTCATTAGCTAACTGAGTTTTCATTTACACTGGAACTCGTTTCTGTCACGCTGTTTTCTTACTTTGAATTATTATATTCACACAATCTCTTTTAAATATTGCTTCTATCTGTCATCTGTATACTTGAGTGTATGCACTATAATATGTGGCAAAAATTATAGTAGTTTATTTCAGTTCAGGGTTCAATGGGACTGAATACTGAATGAAAATTGATGTAATTTTCATGCAAAGAAGTACACAGTAGGATCCCAGACCAGAAAATCTTTTACAATCGTGTCAACTTTTTTGTTGCATAAGCAGCTTTTGACTTTCAATTTCAGCGTTAAACCATAAAGATGACGGTGGACATATTGATTTACTTTTACAATACTTTGTACCAGTGATACCGTGTTTTATGGGAGCCCGTTGAGTGCATCATAACAATTTGTCATTTTACCCGTTATGTAGGTATACATATTATATGAGTTTCAAAATGAGGATGATAGAAGAATATAAAATGGACAAAGAAGTAGTGATATGTTTTAAGGCTACACGGTAGGTGTACCATACAAAACAGAGCAATTCACAGCATTTTGTGAAAGTAGAAAAATAACGTCACTGCAGTAGAAGGGAGCATACATAAATAACCGTTTTGCAATACCATTATATATACATGAAGTCCCAAGAGGAAGCTGGTAGTTTTTCGATCATCTTCTTGTCTACGATATAGTTCTGTTACATCCCTGTTTTTTAAGCAGTCGCCATCAGCACAGTTGTATGAGTGCGTATACATTTTGCATGTGTTGAGGAGGAGGCTGATGAGACCGATGAAAGCAGAACCATAAAAAGTATTTTATAACAAGAGCAAACAATTTTTGCAAGTGTGCACTTATCTATAGGCCGTGTGCTGTTATGACGGATATGATAGATAACCATAAACCATTACTTTATGCGAAACTTACTTCAAGGAACTGTTGTTCAATGATGAGACTCGCACCGGCAGAAATATAAGACTCATTTGCAGTACAGGCACGCACCAGTCTCGTCTCGTTCTGAAGTGCCTTGTGCTCACACAATTTAGGAAGCTCCGAGTCACAAAAGGAGCCCAGGAGAGCCCTAGGCTGTCCATGACCCAGTAGCCCGTCACGAATTGTCAGTCGTGTCGTACAATTTCCTTCTGGCAAACGCTTCGAGTCCTGTGTGCACAATAGAAAACAAACTGGCATTGTGAAGACAGCAAATTGCAAAACACACTTTTAATAAAGCCGTTATATCTTATGATGATGGTCGACTGAGCTGAAGGAGAAATTTAACTTTCAATGTACATTAGATCATTATATATGGGAGCGATGAGAAAGTGAAAAATTTCAAGAAAGACCATGAAAAAATTGCTTGGATGTACATAAATCTAAAAAATAATAATGATCCACTTATTCTACTACCTGTTCAAATTAAAGAACATCAATTCAAAGATTCTGGCATCTTGATGTCTGTGTGAAACAATACAGTAAAAATACGTGAACGCAAGCATGCACGATAACAAGAGTAGAAAAGTGTAAAACGGGGATTTTCGTGTCCTTTTCATGATACGGATTTTGTCCACCACTACAATTTAGCTTGACATGTTCTAAGGCTTTGGAAAAAAAATCTAATCTAGATAAGAAAGTGCTGATGTGGAGAAAAACTGGGCATTTCAGACAAAACAGTGTAAAAACATATATTATTTCAGACTCTATAATAAGCTTTACACGACATGCATGCCTAGTAGTTAGGCAAGACAATGGACAACTCGTCTATACAGTTTGCTAAAAGAGTAAGCATGTAGCAATTCTCATTGCTGGGCCTGTTTGTTTTTATACCTTGATTGGTTGAGTAAACAAGAATATTAGGGTTTGTGTGTGGCTTGCCCTGTTGTAATTTAACTGTGCAAAGTGCAGAGCTGTGTGTTTTCTGGTAACCACATTGTACCGCTACACGAAATGATATTCAACCGTGCGTTTCAATTCAATTTGGAGAGAGTGAACAACAAAAACTCTACATAGCTATTATACACATGTATTCTCCTTGAGAGGTAAAAAAACTGCCATGTATGTAATATGCACAATACAAATTTGTAGTTATGCCTTTGTAGGTTTGAAATCTAAAAATTGCTTCTATCTGGGGAAAACAATCATGTGTCAGCATAAAAAAAGGACGGAATACTGTCCAACCAACAAAAGCTTTTGATCGGATCTCTTCACAAATTCCATAGTTGTAGTTTTGTGTACTAAAGTTGTGGAGGGGATAATTAGATCAATTTATCATTTGCCGTACGCCTTTTAAAGAGAATATGTTAAGGAAGAGAAAGAGAATTTGATAAAAGAAAGCATTTGTTAAAATACCTTAACAGAATCCCTCCGATAAGAGACAAAGTAGATCCAAATGGCCTCGTTATCAGCTCCTTTGAACTCATACCGGCATGTTGTGTTTGGTGGGAGGGTATGTCTTGGACTGGAAACATGTCCCGTCACGCCTGTAATCCAATTGCCACCATCCTGCTGTAGCTTAAAAGCTCGATGACCTTTTGCTGCCGTCTTAGAGCTGACAAACTGATGGTGGTAGTAGTAGTAGTGTTTATAGAAAAGAGAAAACAGGAAAGATCAAAGACAGGGAAGAAAACAATAAATTGTAGAATTCAATTAACGAAGAAAATATAATGTGATTTATGAGTTGTTGAGGAAAATAGTAGATGATTCTAGTAGTAGTAGTAGTAGTGGACGTACGTAAAAGGTACAGTTTACTGTGTTGCTGTAGTCTGCTGTCTCAGAGTCTACCAGCACAACATCCACATCCAACTCAAATCCTCGTAGAGGTGCAGGAAATGGTGGTGGAGGTACGGGACCCAATGGATTCCCAAAAGGAGTAGAGTAAAAGGCGATATGAATCTCAGGTCCGGAGGAGGTTACCGGTGGAATATGACTACCGCCACAAATACTCAGCAGCACTGGTGCATCTGCGTTATTCCCATCGTAAATTACAATCCTGTCTCGGGACCAATTGCAGTCATCCCAAGCCATAAAAGTGTCTACCGCCATGGATGCAGTGGGATCGTTAGCTGCCACCGGTGACATGACGAGACCGGAAGTTAGTGACAGTTGTGGTCCTGGAAGTAAGCTCCTCAATTGTACTTTATGAGAGCGGCTTTGTGATACTTGAATGAGAAAACGCTTGCACTGTGGCTTGTCTCTTTGTCGAACCGTAAAAAAACACGAAACGTTACGAGGATACAGACCGGGGTAATTTGGACTTTGGATTTTGCACCTACGACGATGGCACTGTTCAAGAATGCGATTGCAGTATGTACCCGGTTCAAGCTGCCCCCTTTCAATAGGGCTTCCCAGAACGCCATAACGCACAGCAGCCAGACCCATTGGGATGAATTTGTAACGCATTTTGAAGTCAAACTCTGGTGGAGGTGGAGCAGGCATTATAGGTGGTGATTGATTAATTCCTGGGCCTGTTCTAGACGAGCCAGGAAAGGCATCTATTGGTCTTATTACTTGAGACAATGAACTGTTTTGGGAAGATTGGGGGAGTTTTGAAGAGTGAGCTAAGGAGGGGCCTCCAACAATTAAGGTGAGAGTAATGGTGCTCATTTCACTAAAGTACACGGAGAAACCAGCTCCGGAACCACACCATTGTCCACCCGTTATGGGACGGCTGATCTCTGCCACTTGAAGGGATCCCTCGGGACACCCGTCTATCACGGACGAGACGAATTGACCAATGTTTACCGAGTCAAACATGAGCTGTAAATACAAAAACGTTCATGCGTTAGTCTTGTGTTGCATTATAAAAAAAGATATATGGCAACTGGTCCGTTTACACAAACCACCAACAACAGATGCAAATAATCGGGAGTGTAATTGTACGACAAAATAAAACACAAACATATTTTTGGTAGAACAGTATATTTTTTTTAATGCTAGGTTTTCATTTTTTGAGAGCAAACACGCCCTGAAAAGTTTTAATTCAAGATGAAGACAAAGATACCCATGCTAATAATATACTTGTTTGCAATAGCGCATATTTCAAGGGCAAAAGTGCCGACAAACCCAACCCGTTTTAAAGGATCCGGTTGGGACTATCTGTACCAAACATTTATCGCTTCAGCCCCAGAATCACCTGAAATGGACAGTATCCCAAAAGAGGAAAAAACATGGTGGAAAGATTGTTCCAGTAAAATTAATTTTGAACATATCATGCACACTGCTACCAAATATATTAATGGCAAGATTAATGGTGAAAAAGTAGAAGAGACAAAGACAGACACAATCCTACCCCCACAGACTTCCGTTTTTTCGTCATTCCTTGAAAAACTATCTGACAGTCTTTCCAGGCCATTGACGGCAACGTTTCGTATGGTATCGACATCGTCCACTTCGGACGAAGACGTTATAAAAGAGCTTGATGAACAAATTAGGCGTGAGTTATTGCTACAAGAACAACGGCAACAGGAGAGAAAAAGATTGGAAGGTTCTTCATGGTGGGAATTCTGGAAATGGGATTCATCATATCATTCCTCAGATAAACATTCACCTAAACCACCAACTACTACAGTTCCACCCGAGGAAGCTGACGACTACATTCCATCATGGTGGCGTGAGAAGCTTTCCTTGGGACCAAATACCAGGCAAAAGTATGTGAAAGTAGTGCCAGCAGGAGGGAGTTTGACTCTACCAAGAAAAACATGGTGGCAATCATTTCTAGAGCCCTTCATTTCAGATACAAACGATACTGACGATGCTCATCCTGACTACGTAGTGAACAACGCATACTTATTTGAACCGAAACGTAATGAAACATCGCCAATCAAAATAGTAACATATTTCAAAAGCAACGCAAAATTTATCAGCAGAGATTCCCTGCGTCTTTCCAATTGGCTCAGTGCTGCAGTGGAATCAGCATCATCTCCAGAAAATACTGAAACTGGCAGTAAAAAGCGAGGAATTATGCATTCAATCTTGGGAAACTATTTTTGATTCTGACCTCCATTTAAAATTAACACATCAACCAAAACTAACTGAAATGAGCTGAAGCAAAAAAAATGTAATAAGTACGCGTACCGATGTATGTAAGTACACTCGTAAAAATAAAAGCAGTTCGACAGAAAGAGCTACAACATCCTTCAGACTTCATACCTCTTTTTTTTACAACTGCCGCAGCAATAGATAGATAGATAGATCACCATCACAAAAAGATTTACGAGAGAAAATAAAATAATGATACAAAATCCGGCTGTTCTCTTTCTCTCTCTCTCTCTGATTCTCATGCTGGAGAAATAAGTATGCTTGTCTTATTCAATGACACTTTTTGTGGATTTTCTCCTATCATTCCATTTCATCCTTTCTCGTCGTTCAGAAATAAATTCACACACTACTAAACTACAAGCTTTGGCTTGTGTCATGCCATGTTACTAGTAGCGAGTACTAATACTCTGTGTGAAATTCGAAAAATGTGCTTTCCACACAGTTCAAGTCACGAATGTGGTGCTAGAAAGGGAACGAGGGAGCAAGAAAGGAATAGTGTGAATATAGAAGAAAGTTTTTGTAATGTTATTCATCTGGATGGAAAGTTTGTAAGCTGCTAAAGTACGGAATTGAGCACTAGTATTGCTCAATATGCATCTCTGAGATAGATTAGTTGTTAGTTAAACATATAATATATTGTGTAGGTATATTTAAGTTAAAAGTTTTGTAGAAACATCGTTTTTTCCATGCATATTCTTGCACCACTGCTGTACGTGTAGTAAAACTGTCAACGTTGATAAAAAAAAATTTTTTTGCTTGCGTGTTTCCCCTTTTTCAGATATGGATGTAGTACTTTTACGTTACCACACTGTTACTTTACTATCATCATCCACTGGTCTCCTTTGGTCAAAGTTTTTTACTTTAGCAAAACGAAACTAGTTTGTGTCGAGCATTTTCTGAAAACCGCTGCTGTGAGTAGTTTTGGGAAGAAAAAGTGAGATCTCTGATCTGGGTGCCTTGTTCGTTTTTTAAAATGATGATCTTCTTTAAACATTGCGGGTGTAAAAGTAATTCACGGTGTTGTCGCTGGTTAGTCTAAGGATTTTGTTGCATCTGTCGGGTAGCATAAACTTTCGCTTGTCCACTTTTTAATGCATAATATATTAAGCTTATTATTAATAATACGTATATAATATTTGTATTAAAATACTGGGAGATTTAATCCAGAAAAGAATGTTTGTAAAAATAAATGATGATTCTTCCGCAAACTTTGATTTCGCTACTGTCGTACATCTGTTTCAACTGTGTCATATCAGAAATGTATGGATGCACACATGATATGAAAATATATCTTTTTCCACCGACAAGTGGCAATTCCACTTGAGCCAAGAACATGAAGCAAAAGAGAGAAGTAAAAAAGACATCATCGTCATCTGCACTCCACACGCTATCATCATTCTGAATCCAAGTGATAACTTGAGTGCAAAGCTGGAAAAAAATTCAACCTCATTCAACTTTTGGAGAAAAATAAGACGTGTAACCAGAAAACCCACATTCTATCCTTATGTAGTCTCTCTTATTCGCTTATCCTTCTTCATGCTTGCAGATCAACATTTTCCTCAATATTCTTTCTCACTCCCACTTTCCTCTACACGCCCAACTCCTTTCACCATCATAAACCAAAAAATAATGTTTCTCCTACAACGACGATATTATACCTCAGACCAGACCAAACACTCACCGCCACTGTAATCAAAGTTGAAAGAAGAGAGCGAAGGCGGTTCGTGTCTTTTCAGCGAACGCTCAAGTTTTAAGCAAAACCGTTAAATGGATTGAATGCTGTTGCAGAAAAAAGTTTTTGTCGTAATAAAAAAATAATATTTTCTATACTCTATACTAAAGTTTATGGTAGCTGACTGGATGAATTTTCTCGATCACCATCTTGTATGAAAAATACGGTAGTTTAAGTGTATTCTATTTAAAAAGAACAACTTCAATTCAACAGATGAAATACCGAGATATTTTTGCAGAGAATTGAATATAGTCAATATATTCTGAATGCATTATTTCTGAAAAACGAAAAAACAGGAAAACAGGTAGTTCCAACACAATACAGATAAATTTAAATAATATCTAAATCGGGAGTAAGCAAGCCTACCACAAAATATTCGTAACTAGCCTTCCTTGATTTGAAATCCTTGACACATGTGACATGCCCTGCATGCCTGCATCAGAAAAGACAGTTGTTCATTTTTGTTGCACATATTGTATGTCTTGTATCCTCTGCTAGCGTTTCATCTCGCCCCCTTTCATTCAATCAAGTCTCCATCTTCGTTTCCAGGAAAGTGGAGAAAATGTTTAATCAAGAGATTGTTGATGCGTATGTGTTTTATTGCTTTTCGTAAATAGCGTCAGATGTATGTATAAATCTAGGAATCTTTTTGGTAATCTCCTTAGAACTACGAATACACAAACGCACCAAATACACGTGTGCCACACGCATCCACTACTGCATACAGGCACTTTGCGTGTACATCTAGTTCACGTATTATCATGTCCTCTAACATCGTTTATTCCCATAAAAATTCACGTATTATCCTTTCTTTCTTCCAGCCAAATTGTAGATAGGCAGCTACATGTCAAGGTACTCAACTAATTTATTTTGAGCTTGAACAAAAATGACAGCCTTTCTTAGTAATTACGTAATATGTCACCGTGCAAAATCTCTGAAGGACGGGTTCACCAGAGAAGAGAACAGAGTAGGACAGCAGCATTATCTTAATCCGACTTAAACCCTGTATACGTTTGATAGGCCGTGTTCATTTTGATGAATTATAAGGATACGTGCATGGAGAAACGGAAGATGAATGGGCCAATAAAAATATGTATGTCAGGTCGGAGAATATAAGAGTAGGCCGTATCCCTTTAATTAAAAATGACAAAATCTCTTTTATTGATTCCATTGACGGGGAACGCGTGAATTTTAGGAGAATAAAAGGGACCATGCCGAAATTTAAATCGTGTGTACCTACATCCGATTCATTGGATTTAAATGCGCAAAAATGTTGATAATTTACAAAGAGATGGCTTATGATAATTTGTACATTAATAATTATTATTGCCTTCCTCTCATCGAATAACATCATTCTTTTTGCATTTTTTATCAGCAGCATAAAAACTGTATTCGACTAAAAGAATGCTAATGCATGGTTGTGGACTCCAACGAATTATCTCTTGAGACTTAAAGTACAGAAACTGAAATGCCCCCTCTGAAATGAGTTTTCATCAACTACCTACACATCTTTATCATTTATCATCACAAGAAATGTATAGTGCTTTCATATACTCACACCAGTCACAAGCTTTTCTAAGCCCCTGGAGGAGTATAAATATTTTCTTGACTGGCATGTGTGACAGACCAAAATATGTAAGTTATAACTGTAAAATATCTGATGGTGATGATTATACTGTTCGTTGTTGCGAACACAAGTCAAGTACCAGAGAGATGTCCAGATTTAGCAAGTTGGTATACATACACACAAATATGTACATAAAACAGTCATACTACTACGTACATACTAGCGGAAGCAAAAAAGGACTTACAGCAGTCGCTTTACGAAATGAAAGTGATCTGTGATTAAAAAATGGAAATAAAAAGGTGGATTATACACAGGAACGGTTAAATATAAATACAGAAGGACCTGCATTTTATTCAAAAGAAGCTAGAGTGCTCCAATTTACTTCAAAGGTAAGTCAACCAAGCCAAGTAGCATTAGAAAAAAGTTTACTTTACCTCGCCCAAGATTTCTTGACTTTTTTTCCTTTGATTGCTACGGTGTAAATTAAAAGGTATGCATATGTACAACAAACGAATGTACTATTTTTTCTGTATGTGTGGAACATGCACTTTATGCGGCTGAACCTCAAACTCTGATTATGTTCTACTTTCCAAAATGATCTTGCCAACTAAAAGTTTTCCCTTTCATTTTAGATTCTTTCGTCGACGTCTTTACCAATCTCTTCGTTTAATTTCACATTCCCATTTCACGGTCCAAAGAAAACGAAAAACCAAACAGATTCCATTTGTGTTGATGCTGATTACGATGAGAATCTGACTGTAAAAAGAAAATCCTACATGGAAAGTGGAGGATATGAGTCATAATGTTAGGTTTTTATAACTTTAAGTTCATGATGATCCAATTTTTTAAAATCTTTTTTTCCCTTCCTTACCATCCGCCTAAATATTCTGTTATGTTTAATACTGAGAATAAAACAAATGTATATACCTAAACTCAAAGAGGTAAACGACGAAGCACGGAGCGTTTTCGCCTCCAGGCTATCCGTCCACACATCTACAGTACAAGAAACTAGAGAGTATTAGCATTTTCTTGCCGCAGCATTGGATACATTATTATTATTAAGTCTTTTCTATGTATTTATATTTTCCCTTATATCCCAAAATTTCCTACCAGTACGAAAACTAGTTAGAGTAGTTCAATATTCCAGCATAATAAAAAGGATAGTTTTTAAAAGGACGGAAAAATAGCTATTCCATTTACATGCCCAAAAATTATTTTGCTTCAATTCATCCATGAAAAAAATGAGCTTCTTCTAGTATACTGATAAGGTTAGCGGTTAGCACAATACGATCATACCATTTACTAGCGATTCCAATTCATATTCCATTTCTCTGCTGAAATTTGTGCTCTCTGTAATACATTGAACTTTCACTTTCATATAATAATAACTCGCTGGTACACATACAAAACGTATTGCTGTCTGTGAAAATTTTTGAACGCAGAGTAAATTCTAATGCTTTAAAATTGTATGACAATCATAATAAATTGGCAACGAGTACTTTGAGTTCGACATGTGACAAAGGAAAACAGATCAGTAAAAGGAGCTCAGCTCACTTTAACAGCCTCTACATAACAATTCTTAGCTGCAGTTGAGATACTTCTTCTATTGCAATTTTATTAGAGTAAAGCAGACATTGGCATACCCGCAAGTACAAAATCTTAAAAGTCTTTCCCTAATAATAATGAATACTTGGATGTAGCACCGCAGCGCTTCAGTCCTTCATTTAAATATTCATTTTGTCAAAATCTTGCAGTCGTAACACTCTCCTTCGTTATTCTTACAATGATGATCATCAGTATGCTCCTCTTTTCTTTTTTTTCTCTTAATGAGCTTAAAAAGTATAGAAAAATGTCTAAAGCTCATTATTATATGCCCGTTGTGGAATAGAAGAAATCCCTGGAAGGAAAAAGGAAAAACTGTGCAGTAATCCTTGTACTTATTATTATGTGTAGGCTGCTAGCTTTACTGCTGCTGGTGTAAATGTGAGTACATTTTTTTTTTATTTTACGAAACGAGAAAGCGACACAACTGACAAGTAAGAGGATCGAGAAGTAGTGTACGAGAGGAGAATTTTTGTATAAACCATTTTTTCTCTGTTACACAAGTGCGAAACAGGACTACAAATGCTGCAAAACACCCAAAAGTCCTATTATTCTTCCGACTCTGCCAACCAAAACTAAATCGTGTTGACATGCATTCTAGTGTGTTCAAGTACAGACTGCAGAGCTTCTTCGAGAGGAGAGACAGCAAGCAACCAGAGCTGACATTAGTACTCACGTGTTCTATACTCTCTCAAAATTTTCCATTTACCAAAGAGGAATCATCGTGTAAGATCTTATTTTAAGTACGATACTGTGTGTTTAACGAAATTTCAGGAGAAAATTATACTCTCATTGGAGCATTCTGTACATAAGAAAGTTAAAATTTGCCAAATACAGATCCTGAATTTGTCGAGAAAGCCCTTCTTGTGTAATTTTCAGAAACGGAAAGAACAGCAACTGTTGAAAAAGTGTGGTAGGCGCGTCAATGTATTCCGGCAGGGGTGGCAAGAACTTATTTATTACTTTAATAACAAACGAATCAAATATGTAGGGTCTGGGAAGGAAGAAATTGTTCCTTTTTCCATTTTAAAACATAATATTTTATGTTATCGTAGAATGTTCGTGCCTACACAACTCTTATGCATGTACATATTACAAGCAAATAAAAAGAAGGATAAGGTGATAAAATATTATGGAAAACGCTCTTAACACATTTTGCTTTCTTTCCACTCACCACAAACTGGTGTTTAGAATCATGGATTTTCAGAGCACTGTTGAATTTTTCAAAACGTAATGTAGACATGTTGATA
>JAHZMZ010004650.1:0-19533 GCA_027743805.1 Lepidocyrtoides sp. E14
TCCTTTACCACCACTGCTCCCTCCTTTCCCACCACTGCTACCCCATCCACCGCCCCCTCCTTTCCCACCACCGCCGAATAAACTCTTCAGCATGCCAAGTCCAAAGCCGCCTTCATTCGTTCGTCATTGTAGTTCAGTCATCATATCAATTATTGGTTAAATTTTTTTAACAACAAAAATCTAAATTTAAATTCTTCTTTTTCCTCTTTCTCTCTCTCTCTCTCTCTCTTTCTGTTCTCGTCAGTTACACACAGTTACATTAGTTGTGCCTCCAAACATTCGAAATATATGTGTGTATGCGTAATAATGGTAAATACATTTAATCTGCTCAATATACTTTTCGTAGTGACATTCCAGAAATTTTGCATAGTGACTTACCTCCTCCTCCTCCACTACCTCCGCCTCTTCTCGTTCTAGCGTTCACTTCCCAACAGCATGATTGTGCCGCGAGGAGAAATAATGTTATCTGCAACACACACAATAACAACGCGGCTTTTTTTAAATTTCAATCACGAAATCTGATTCCAATGATTCACCCTTCTACTACTACTATCTGGAGTAATCTAGTATTTTAATTTTTTATCGCTTCACCGCACAATACTCAAAATTACCTGAAATAACTTTGCCATGATGGCAAAGAATGGGTATTTTCAAAGGATCGATGCACCACAACCAGTCGTGCTGAACGTAAAAAACTCTATCCACACAGAATAACGAACACACTTTTCCAGTAGAAACTCTGAATAGCTATAGTAATGATATGACTAATTCCTACGATTTCAGCAGAAAAGTGAGCGTTGCTGTACTTTTCTCGTTTCCAGAATTTAATTTCGATGGTTTCTCTTCAAAAGAAGAATTTACTTCTTTTTTTTGAGCTAGAGGATGATGATGAGGAGACCAGAGTGGAGAATCGTGTCTGATTTGAACCTTTGAGGCTCCCATCCTATTTATAGGTCTCCGTTCAGTGGATCCCGACCGCCACTTTTGCTAAACTTGAGATTTAACAGTTGAAACGTTAGAATTTGAATTTTACCTTTACAATAGCCACAAGCAAGCCATAATATAATGGATAGTTTACATATAACTTGTTATGGAAGAGGGGACGAAAGAGGAGGAGACGAAGAGGACACGAGCAGCGATTTTTCATGAGTTTTTTTTTCTCATTGTAAAATTACATGCGCGCTTATGCTTTTCTACCATATATTATGATAATACGAAGTATGTAGCCTTATGTGCGCATTCTGTTTATTATGTAAGTGCGATATTTATTTCTCGTTAGTTAATCTTTTTATTTGACAATGATGCAGACATTATCAGCATCGCAATCATCATCACAAACACCATCTTCATCCAATACTGTGATTAGCGACGTTATTATTAGCAGTACGCGTCATCATATTAACATATCCACTACCACATAATATTATTGCATCTTACAAAGACGGCAACATTACTTTGCAACCGCATCTGCCACCACCATAAACTGAAAGCCCAAGTCCCTCGACAAAGAGCATAAAGTAATTCGTGATGCGATTCCTTCATAATCACTGACTAACAGCAAGTTGACGACGATGATGATACTACTTTCCGTCGCCCTACCATGCAGTAACTGTACAAAAATAACACATATTCCGACATTAACGTTAATTCAAGAAGCGCTGCATACTTCACTGACTAATTGAGAAAACCACGTGGTGGTTGTAGTGGGATGAATAGGAAGTTTTGTGCAGGTGTTCATCCGTTTCCAAAAATATTTTCTATCACCTATGTGAGCATTATTCAAAACGCTCGTAAAAAATAAAAACATAAAATATTTCGTAACTGAACATTTACGTGCAAATATTTAATGAAATAAATCAAAAGACATGTCATGTCGCTTAAGTTGGTCTTTTCCGTCTTTTCACTCGCATACGCACATCAGGTTGTAAAGTAAGTAAGTCTAACGGTGATAGGAAGTTTGATTTACCGGAAATGTTGACAAAATGTTAGAGACTAGTTTGAACTGCGTACTACATAATTATTTGGCATGTATATTCATAAATAAAGCATAAAACAATCCCTGTATTTAGACAGACTGTCATGTCAACCATTGTTGTTCTGAAAAAAGAACATGCAAAAATGAAAGGGACACGGTATTTTTTTGTAAGTACCTTCTAAATTTTTATATTTTTTTATTATTTTGGACGACATGCGTCACATGATGATAATAATGGGATGATCTGAAAATTTGTACAAACACAATCCACTTGTTTTTGAGATGGAGGAGGAGGAGGAGGATGAACACACCGACTAAAACATCGAGAAAGTAGCTGTAGTACGAAGCAGCAGCGACGTTTATTATTAATAAACCTATTTTAGTATTATGATTTATGAGAAAATTATGAAAAATGTGACATCCCTCAACACAATCATGATGATGATGATAATCAGAAAACACCTTGTATTTCTTTCTTTATTCGTATACTGCTATTTATTGAGACAATTTGAAAGAATGGATAGAAAATGAATCAAGTATTTGAATAATAATTGCTTCTTGTGTGAGGTATGAATGAATACATACATACAACCAAAAATAGCAGGAGGAGCGGTGTGCTACTACTAGGTGGTACGGTATTATCATTGATTTTTATCATTATTCATACTACTGGCATTCCTGATGACGTCTGTTAGATAACAAGATTTTTGTGGTTTCTTAAACAAAAATAAGAGTAGAGGTAATCATCCTTTTCGATATGGTTTCCCATCAATAAACATCATTACTCTGGTGCATAAAATATTCATCCGTGAAGGAACATCATAGATACACGACAAACCATTCATCGAACAAAAGAAACAGAAAAAAAGCATGTCAGCCGAATATTATCATGGTGTACACTAAAAATGAAAAAAAGGGAACAAGGTGCTATCAACTATACGTATTATTATTATGCGTAGTTTATAATTTGACTTTTTCAACAGAAAAAAACCTTGGTGCTCAAACCATCATCGGTGTTTTTATTATACATACACTTTTGTCGCTCATTGCAAAATGGTAAGGCAAGTTTTACTGATGATGATAAGCCCTAAAAGGCCTCAACCTTACAGGTTTCCAAAATTACAAAACACAAACTTTTTTTCTTGTAGTTTGCAGATATTTACATATTATGTAAGGGCGCAAATGTAATAAAATGATTGTCCCTTTCCTGTGGTTAGCCATTGACCAAAATTCTTGTAATAGAATTTATCAATATTTTGCATACATTTTATTTTTGAAGTAAATCAATTATTCTACGCGATTGCTTTGTTGATTGATTTTTAAACTCATCTCTTATCATCATTAATCATGTATGTTGGGATTTGTATAATGTCTGAAATTTACTACCGTATTTTCTTACAATTTGTCGTGTATTCATTCCCAGTTCTATTATATTTCGCCGCAGTTGCTATTCATGATTATCTTCTTAACAAAGCCATTTTTGCGGCTATTGTTACATGATAATACTCATGTATTACAGCACACCATCATGTTATTGACCATTTTCACTCTTAATACGCGACCGACAGTTTAATCACAGTTTAAGTGTGGGCTTACAAGAGCCAGAATGTTAAATTACTGAACAGGTGTGCAGGTGAACTCTTGCGTGTCAAAGTGGATTTCGATTGAGTGAAGATAAAACTGAAAATGAAAAGGATGAGTAATGTCTTTTCCCATTTCTTTTTTTCTCCCTTTTAGCAGGTAACCTCTCGTATGTCGCTGATTGATGAATGAAAAAAAGTGGCACTGGTACGGTACAAAGTGTGCCTTATCTTGAGTATTACTTAAGAAAAAAGTCATTTTCATTAAAGGAAGGAAGACTGGGGATGTGACGACGACGACGATGACAATGCTAACAATAAAAATGTGTATTGTGCAGGACTGCAGCAGCAGCAGTAGGGAAAAAGTGATTATAAATATGATTGTACAATGCTAAATGAAAAAAAAATCCTAATGCTATTTGAATAAACCAAGTGACTAAGTGAAGTGTCCGAATAAAAAAACGCCATTTTTATAAATATTATTTAAAACGCTTTTTATTTTTAGAAAAGCGCATACTGCACCTAGCCCAGGAAGACATACATAAAACGGAGAGGGGAGGAAAGAAACACGTCATCTCATCTTGTTCTTTTATTCTGTCGTTGCTGCTGCTGCTGCAAAGAACAAAGAATACATTTGGTATGTAACGCTGGGTGACAGTGACGGCGACGATGATAACGACAATAATGCATAATACCACCATTTACGTTTAGTTTGTATTGTGGTGTGTAATGGGGAGCGGAATGAAAGCAAAATTTGTTTCTGAATGATTGGAGATGAAATCCGCTTTTGATTCATCTTTCATCCACACACACATTAAACATTCTAAGACTTTACAGAATAGTGCACATTGCACAAAAAAATATCTAGCAGTCAGTCAAAACTTTTACTTTCCTTCTTCCCTTTTATGACACTTTTTTCGTTGTGATTATTAATACCAATCCCAAATACGCGCATACAATCTTAGTAGAACATGGCAGACATCAAAGGAGAGAACAAGATCCGATGAAATGCAATTTTAATATGTACATATTATAATATGTTGCATTATCGTCTAAAAATACATTATCAAGAAAGAAATTTAAGGAACAAAGTAATAATAATAATAATAATACCATTTAATAATGAAGAATTTAGCAGCAATGGTAACTACAACAATATGTAACATTAATTGTGTTATGACACTGCTGCATTGTAATTGTGAAAATGATGATAGCGAAATTTGCTAGCAAGGAAACAAGTTGGGTAACACATTTTTGCTGTATCCTGTGTTCATTTCTTTCCATTACCATACACAATAGAAAGAAACTTTGCTGTCATGCCTAGCACACACGTTCATAATAATATGCAATGGCATGGCGGTTTCTTGGTTAGTTAGGGTGATAGATTGCGAGATAATATTTGATAATTTCTGTCAATAAATTTTGATAAAAAAATGAAGACGTGCGGGTAAACAAGATAAAATGTCTATATTCCGATGCTAGGTTACAAGAAGAAGAAGAAAAAAAATGTTATATTGACATTGTTTCCATTCATTGGGGTTACGTAACAACAAATGAAAAATTACACTTTTATCATATCACATCAGTTTGAATTGGAACCTTGCTTTGTTTTGGTCACGACATTGTTACCAAAATGATGCTGATATGATGGTAGTATAAAAGTATTGATTCGTCTTCACTTTTAAATGATGTGACATCCCTATAAAAATCCAACAGCATCGTATTTAATAGAAAAAAACTGATACAAGGTACTTTGGTTAATTTCTCAAGAGCATTTGAGCGGCTGTTACTTCAGCTTGAATATATTCACGGAGAGGGTTTATGGTATTGATCAAGCAAGTCCCTAATTAAGTAATGCTTATTAGCAGAGAGATCCTCTTTTACTTTTTAATTCTTAGTCAATCCCAATTGATAAATGGTTGCGACGTTCGGTTCACATTGCATTGATTGTCTATCTCTTTGCATCTTACTTAACTTTCCGTGGTTTCTAAAATCACTGATTTCCACCGCATAATTTGATGCTGATAATGATGAGTAAGCAGTGTCAATACGGGGAATATAACAATGTAGATGTCAGATGTCAACGTCATATTCATAAACATGTTTGCTAACTTTACGACGAAATCCTCTCGTGCTCGCTCACGCGCTCAGGTCGGTCGAAGTAGGAGTCGAATTGAGGTACATAATATTTACAAATTGTACTCAATTGAGATTTCAAGTTAATTAGTCCTACGACATGGCATATGACATACAACTTGACATGGTGATGTGCCTCATGAAATCCCCAAGCTAAACCAGGTTTCCATGGTTTCAGAGAGCTGAGCATTATTGTTTGATGCTAAATCGCACACACACACAAAGGCCTTGCATCTTGTCTTTGCAGACAATTTCACAATGTTATATCAACGGGCACACTTGTTATTATGCAATAACATCAATTCATGCACGGTTTCTTCTGCAGTACAGTGGCTACAACAAATAATTAGCCTACAATGTGAAATAGCCGTGGTAATGATAAATAAGATAACAATAGACGAAAAAAGAAAAGTAAAAGTAGTGCCGTGTGGAAACAAGAAACGCTTTTTGAAAAGAATTGTGTCAAAATTCGTCCTTGTGACGATATAATATGTAGTTGTAGGTAAATGAGGAAATGTTGTTGTACCGTTACACTTAATATCATCAAGCAAAGGACTGTTTCCATCTTATTCAATTCATGTTTCACAAATTTCCGAGCTCTAATAATTTTCTCTAGCCATATAATTCAGAAAAAAACATCTGATCCCTACTACAAAATTACTGATATACAAATAATAGGATGGCCAGGACTATGGATCTTGTAATGATAAAAGACAAGCTATCACTCAGGAAAAAGATGCATGCATGATAGATGACTCATGAATGAAACAAGAAAGGAGAAAGGAGCACGATCATATCATCGTTCGTTACTTTGTTGCTGTGCTTATCATCATTTCTAAAGAAATCATGTAAATGTCAAAATACTAACTAAAACAGCACCACCGGTGTCACTAACAATTGACAATTGGCAGCATCGTCATTGCTGACATGACGTAAAAAAAGGGATTTACTTGGTTTAGTTGATTTGCTCAAATATAGAATGAAAACGAACGTTGCGCATAGGTGCATAAGCGCATCTCGTGTCGTGGAGTGCCAATTTTAATTATTGCATTTTTTATGATGATTTTTTGCACAGGTTTACTACTACATTACATGTCCATTTTATTAGGCATATATGCACAGTTTAAAAGTACGCAGTGTAGTGTGGTGGGATAATAAAGTCATTTTTATGAATGATCCATTATCTATTGTCCATCACCTCAGGGGGTCATACCAAGTACTTGTACAAATTCTTGAAAGTGTTGCCTTGTGTGATTCTGATGCTTTTATCATTGAAGTAATTGATATAGAAAACGAAGCCGTGCTATCAAGAGATGTTCATGAAGAATTGTTAAGTTAACCCTTCTTCAGAAATACTGAGAGAGAGAGTCCTCATCTAGTTTTCGGAATAATGACTGCCAAAAGTACAACTTAAAATAGCACCTACATAACTGCTGCTCAATAATAATAATAACCAAATAGACTGGCATAGAGACAGCTACTTCCCTTGTCTGCAGTATCCACGCCATCCACGCACATGGTAATAATAATAATAGGTATGTCTGTATAAGAATGGCTTCATTATTGAGTGCTAAAGAAGCAATGTAATTTGGTACTTTATTATGGCATGATTATTATTACCATCATCATTGTCAGCTTGTGTGGTTCGTCTTGGTACAACAACGAACTACGATGATGATGATGATGATAATGCCGTTGTGGTTTGTAACAGTTCATTTCATCCCCATCATTTTCAACTGCCTGTTTAGCTAAAGATCCGACAAAAAAAGTGAGCGCTGTTGTTTTGTTATTTGATGGCACTCCTCCTGTGGTTATAATTAGCTACTTATTTACTTTTACATGAATAATAATAACACATACTAAACATATATTATGTATATTGTACATCAACAACAATAGTACGCTAAGATGAGCTCTTTGTACATTATATTTTCTTATACCATATATTACATAACAATGTTAATAATCATAATATTATGACAATTTTTTTTGCAAATGCAATTTCCATTATGGCTTTACTTCATTCAATCATTTATATTTGCTAAAAAATAATAAGATGCAGGCAACTACAAAGATTTGCAAATTGCCATACAGAGTATCCATCATCATCGACATATCCCTATCAATGCCATTTTAGAACTTTTTTTTCTCTGCATTTCAATGAATGAATGCAGAATTGCTGCAAAGTACATTCATATGGCATGCATTGTACTTTCCAGAAGAGGAGACTGCAAAAAGAAAGGTAACCAAAAGTGTAAAATGCATAGATATTTTCTTTTGTATAATTTACAAATGCATGTGTGTGTGTACCTAACTACTACTAACGGCAAAGAAAGAGTGTATGACACTGTAGGAGGCTCACACCAAAAAAAGACAACAGCTATCAAGCTTTCAAGTCATGTTTTAAAGATGTTTGGGCTGGGGTATATTAAGACTTGACGACAGCAGGATGTCCATTTTTTAGTCATTTTCGCACCGTCAACGTCAAAATGCTTGTTCTATGCTACTTGACTCTTCAATGATGTTTGCAGCCATTTTTATAATAATAATAATAATGCAGAATAAATACATACACTAACTTCAGAGAGCACTTTATTGTTTCGAAACTCTTGATTGTTGACAGATACTTAATGCCTTTGTTGATAATATGCATGCAATATGAAGATTGATGTCATGATGCAGCATTTGCATGTTTATCTGAAGAAGTACTTCAATGTATAGCCTTGATCGTCATTAATACAAACGTTGCATGCTTACGACGGAACGAGCATAAAAAATAGCATTTAAATTTCCTTAAAATTAAACAAGCTCATAAAAAAAATTTTCTATAGTAGCGAGAGTTTAAAGTGGTATTTTGATACTAAAAATGTTAAAACTTTGACCAGTTTATGGTTGAAAGCTGTGAGACCAATCTCCGTCAAATATCCATAAAGTGACTGAAATTCATCCATTTTCCACAGCAAATAGCTCACAGGTAATAATACTGTGGTCCTTTTGGGTAACAAACAGACAGGTATCAACAAACACGAAAAAGTTAATACTTGGCGTATATTTTGCTGCTATATTTAATAATTCAATAGTCTCAAAGAATTTCCGTGCGTGAGAGAAAAGACCATCATTGAGAAAAGTTAAGATGTTACTCTACTTATAATTTATCGTCCTGTCATCAAAATTAAATTTTGAATGTGTCGGGAACAGGTGCTGTTCCTCAAAATAAAGGCAGAATACTAGAGTATTTCCTATTTCATTTTGAAAGAGTTATTTGTCAAGAGGTTGGTGGTCCAACTAGGAAATGAAACTAAAAGTTAAACGGTAAAATTGTGTAAGCCACACGAAATGCTGATGATGACAATGAGATTGAAGGAGAGTCTCAAATAAAAGCGTTTTGTAAAACCACACAGTGCTGTCAAAAATGGGAATGCAGATGTTCATGATAAAAAAAATATACCAGTGACCAGATTCACTTTTATTTGTTTAACAAGAAAAAGTATAGCGTGCACCGTCGCCACGAGAAGAAGGGTAGTAGTAGGTGATGATGATGATGATGATGAAACATACTTTTTTTTAGCTGCATGCAGCAGCAGCCATCTCCTCTATTATAGCACTTCTAAAATGAGATGAGTTGCTATTTGTTTGATTAATCACTTGTGAATTGTGACTAATACTTTGGACGATAAAAAGGTACTAACGTATTATGCAACTATATTCAAGTATTTATAGTCACAATAATGTAGAGCAATGCAGCTACTGAAGAACCAAAGTTTTATTTTTCAATTTTTATTAATACTCTGTGCATGCAGTTTAGTTACGTAATCCACATTTTATGCATGTCGAATGAAAACTCGAAATGCACTAGACACGATGATGGACTAAGCACCAAAATAGGTAAACGGATATGCAATAATAGTGCAACGAAGATGATCGCTGTGATGATGCAAAAAAAATTACACAATCGTCAACATCGTTAGCAATCCTGCAAGAGAAAAAAAACTGCAGAGAGTGCAACTGCGCGTCTAAAGTTAAGGCCTACAGATATCAAATATTTTTTTTTAAACTTTGCAATAATACAGAAGATAATAATAATTTAGAACATGCACGCAACACATGCATGGATTCATTTGATTGCATAGAATTACAAAATAGGTTGATGATAATCCATTCATGTTTTTTTTGTACCACCGATCCGGTCACTGTACCCAAGCAAACCTCAATGACATGAATTCGGTTTTGCAATATAATAGCGTAATTATAGGTTGATTTTTATTATGGTATTATTTTTTATGATACATAATTTCTGTTCATTATTAACAATAACTGGAAATTGCAAATTGTTAAACTATGGAAGAAATCATTGAAAGTTTGACAAATTTACATAAGTCTAAACATTACGTTTTTTTAAAATAACTGAGTAGAGTAAGCTAAGTACAGCTTTCTCACTTTTGTTGATAATAGAGAACGCAACTATGACAATCAAGTAATTACACCGCTTTGAGTGTCCTTTACTATATGAGCAGTTGCACTTTGCAGCTTTAGGTACATGAAAATCTTCTTCAAAAGGGGAAACATGGAAAGTATCTTTTGTTTTACCAACTTGTTCTCTATTCTCTTTACTTTCATTTATTTGAACAAAGAATGACAAGTAACAACGCAGTAATCAAAATATTACATAAAAAATTTGCAATGAATGTTTTCGACAAAAGGTACGTCCAAAAACAGAGTAAGGAGGATGAGAACGCGATTCTTTGTAAATATACGCGTTAATTTATTTTATTTAACAAAAATTATACTGCTAGAGATTAAACGTTCAAATAACTATAAAAAACAAATTGAAAAAGTGACTTTATTTGGCTCAATGCTGCTAAGCAAACGGATAAATGAGTGCTAAATAGGGGCAAACTGCGTCAAACTTGTCGAGTAGAGGATTATGTTATATTTATGAATTTACAACTTCAATTTTAATACCATTGCATCGTTAGAAAAAAGCTAAAAATGCAGTGCACCAAATGGCATTTTCTTCGGTAATATTAGATACCACGAAGGCTTAATGGTTCCTAACGGTTACATTATATGACTACTTAACCAAATGTCTGTTCATCCGTAGCCTCCGTACTTTATACACTATGAGCGGATTCGAATGTCAATTGACATTTCGTACGAATTTGCTCAGCTAAAGTTTACCTGGTGCGTGGTAAATACTCACTTCAACAGCTAACAACGATAGGTTTCGTCTGTAAGGAACATTTTTTACTTTGCCTTCTGCCTGTGGTTTTTGCCTTTTTTTGTGTCCACTGAGTCCACTCAGAAATCTCAAATATTTGTGCACATACCTCAATTTAAACAAACTGATAAAACGCAGTTTCAAATTGTGGTTCACCAGAATGGATGGAGTGGTGGTTTGGTTTTCTTATCGGTATCCTGAAAAATAGTTTTTCCCGACCACACCATAATAGTGGTGAATTACACCACAAATTGCATTGTTTCGGGATGACATTGAACAAAATGTAGGCTTTCGTTAAAAAAAATTCAAAAAACCTATGGTTATTAGTAGACCGCTTGACAAAAATATTTTTTTTCTCTTTCTGGCATTTTATCTTCTGCATTTTTGACAGTAAACTTCATACTTTAATTTGGTTTCTTTATCTTCTTTAGTGTTCTTAGTACAAATTTCGAGATTCCTTATATGAAGGTCAAAGCTGCAACACTTCGTTGTCAAGGTGACATACAAGCACCGTTGTAAAATACTGTCATTCTAAAATACTTTGTCTAAAGGAAAATCAATTCGGAGGACGTATAGAGTCTCAAGTCTTGGCATTGGCAAGCGTGCGTGGAATAATAATGCATAACAGACTACTTCGAAATAATAATTACCAAATGGAAGCTAATATAAACCATAAAGCAACTTCATTTAAATTAACAACGGTAATTTCTTTCTCCTTTTGTGACAGTAATAAAGTTAATTAGGTACATGAAGGAAAATACACAAAGGATACGCGACGAATAGTAAAGTGTAAATTTATCCAACATACAAAAGTATTTATTTTACTTTTTATGAGGCTTAAAAGAATGTGCCAAACAATGCGGAATAATGAGGGTACCTACCAAAAACGCGGAACAAGGTCCCTGAAATTATATCATTATTAGTCGGTCATAGTCAACTCGATAACAATCAACGAACATGACTAGGAAGAAGTCGAAAAGAAGATGTCAAATTTTCATTGAATTGTTGCTCTGTACTTTTAAAAGACCAAAAAATAGCTCCAAGAATTAAGTGGCAGCGTTTAAATAATTTAAACAAGTGCAATACCAATATGTCTCAATGTTGCAGTGCCAAAACTGTGTGATAATAAATTTTAAAGTGCTTATTCAATCAAATTACTTTACGCTTGCAATTTGTCGCAGTCGCATTTCAAGGCCTCATAGTTACCAAGTCGAGTGAGGAAGTTACTCGTTGGAGTGATTTTGTTTGGCTGTTCGTTCCCTAAATATTTTCAGAGCGTTGTATTTTCATTACATATGATAACCGCTTAACATTGGTCAGATTATAGTGATCAACATAACATCATTGTCGACTTAGAAACTGTGGGGTAATGTGAAACTGTACGATTGCATTGGTTTGTCAAAAAGAATTTAGTTTGAAACATTAAAATTTCCACGTCCGAATTGCCATGTTGTTCCAATGAACGCCAATTTCTGCCACTTTCATACTAGTTTACTGTATGTATCAAGATAACTAATCTCGATTTATCGCGCTTGTAAAAATTCACGATGAATATGTGCTAGGGATAATTGCCTACAATAAAGAGAATATTCAGTTGCGGAAGAGGAATCGAACGAGCACTAATTAATTTAAATTAGCGACTAACAGTTATAAACGAATTTACAACTTTTACACTTTTTAAATGGTTAGAAAAAAATGAAATGTAATAATGCTTTTTTAACTGGAGGTAGTCAATACGTCTGTATGTTCAGCATATTTCTAGTGAACTGCACAAGATTTTTTTAAATTTATGAGCCCATAAGAATAAAATGGAGAGCTTATTTGTTAATCAACGAGTACCAGGGCATAATGACCAACTTCATGAACAACATCATTATTAGAAATAAACTAAGCGTAGTTCATGATGCAATATTCAGCCAAGTTTAAATGCTGACATAAAGTGGTATTTCTCTTGAAGAATCATCAAAGTAAGTACTAATTAAAATTATACTACATTTCCATAATCCAACAGTTCCTTCCAGCGTTTCAACCTTAACTGCGCGGCAGGGTTTATCTTTAATAGTTTGTTTATGATACACTTTTGGTATCGCATTTTTTGAGTTTTTTAATTTCAGTCTTCTCCACGTCTCTCTCCATATAAATGAAATATTAAACATGAACTTTGATGGTATATGCGTGGAAAATACAATTCAAGGTAGCCATATTTTTTTCAAAAGTAGAGTACACCTTGGGTACAACGATGACTGACAAACTTGTGAATGGTGTGAATACTACTTTTTAATGATATTGCTAATTTTACATTTCTAGAGAGGAATGCCTTCTACTTTAGCACAATCTCCTGCAAAACTCACTATGCAATATGTGTGAAACAGAAGACAATATTAAAATAGCACGTCGTTTACCAGCTTCAGTGTCACGTGTATGTATCCTTTTACAACTTTTGCTAATGAACTGTGACTCTGACAAATTCATTTTCATTGAGCAGCGGTCCGCTATCGTTTCGTTGCATGCCAGTTACCATGCTGAAAAAAGGCAGGCAATCATTAGGACAATAATAGAAACCACAAAATTCTTCGTTTTCGTCATTTTTCACCAAAAGGTCCTTGTCCTGCTTGGTTGGTATTAATTGAAAGTCTTGAATATCATCCATTTGTCATGCATCATCATCGCAAAGCATACGCCGCAAGTGTGTGTCCCAGTGATACAAAAAATTAAGGCTAAACTGCAATTTATGCAAAGACCTACCTGTCAAAAAATGCTGCAAAATAGATTTTCTGTCTAAAAATGATAAAAAGTTGATGCTGCAGCTATCAATAAAAAAGCAATTGAACAAATAAATCCGGAACTCAGTGAAAAAAGCTGGTGTACGTTCTTCTCATCGTTGGTACTTTATGCACATCGAATCTTACATTGTACTTCTATACTAATCAGAGTAGAGTGCTAATAGTTAAATAATATATCCAATATTGACATAATTAAATACTCTAAAAGATACCTCTTGAAATAATAATAAAACAACATCAGTAATAATGATAACGTTTCAGTGTTTTAAGCGCTAATAGTGATTCAATAACAATAATAATAATAATAATATACATTAGTTGATTGCAACAACTCAACAACTGAAAGTTTAATTTCGTTAACTTGATAATCATAAGGATGATATATATTCTTTTTCAATGCTTACAAGTACATTAAAATTTACAAATTATTAAAGTAAAAATAGCAGCACAAATAATGATAAGAGTAGATATTTAAGCAAGTAATAAAATAACAGCATTTTAAACTCTGTTTATCATCCATTGTCATACATTTAATATAGAAGATTTTAGATGTAGGCATAATGATACTCTAACGCTTAGAACAAGGATCAAAATAACAATAATAATAACGATAGCCAGTCAAAATTACGATTACTTAATCCATGGGCTTTTGACGTAGACACGCAACATAACTCTTCATATCTCTCTCAAACTCCACACGTCTCCTGTATACATTTTATAATTATTTATTATATGCATGTTTGGTACATTCATACACAGTTTCAATTTTATTACTCACGACATTGATTTATGAACTATATCTTGTATACATTTATAGAGTATGTATAGTGTACAATAATGTGTTTATACCTCACGCACACACACTTTGAGAATAAATTTCCGAATTCCTGCTGAATGTATAAACGCATTAGTATTTGTGTGAAACTCCATGTAAGAAGTAATACAATATATTATTATTTTATTTTAGCATTATCATGAATGTCTTATCTTTTAACAACTAATAATAAAACAGAGTACATTGTTACAAAACATAATAATAATAATAATAATAATAATAATAATCAACAGTTATACTACACTACTTTCACAATATATTTACTTATTCTAAAACCAGCGACACAACGCCTTTATATGTTAACAAGTATTGTACACTACTTTAAGTATTGCCGTAACAAAATAGGAATCGACTTAAAAATGTATTTTATATTTTTTCCCAAAGGAAATAAAACTTTTCTGTATGCGCGCGTTCCACTGTCTGTTTTGTCCATAAAAAAGTAAACTTTGAAAAGCAATAAAATTACAAATAACTTTACAACTATGCCAAAATTACCATAAATCGTAAAAAATGGTTCTCAAGTTGAATCAGCCTGTGTTACATTCGTGTCATTCTTATTAAATTACTTGTATAAAAACCTTCAACAGCTCCGCACTTCCGGAAATCCTCCTTTAAAAGTACATGCAAGTCAACTACATAACATATAGTGTCAAAAAATTTGCAGTAACAAAAGTTCTTCTCATCTTGAAACAGTTGCAAAAATGTATTTGCACGCGGTGTGCAAAATTATTTTATGGCTTTTTCTGTATATGTATATACAAGAAATAGAGAGAGAGAGAGAGGGAGTATAAGTACAATTATTACGCTTCTATACTATTGCATCAAATAATTACATGAGTAACATTTATAATGATAATAAAGTATTGATAATAATCATAACAACACCTATCAGCAACAATAATATTAAGTTTGAGAAGACGAGCATATCAAATATTTTAAATATGCAGTTATTAAACACTATACTGTTGCATAACTTTGCTCACTAACTCTCTTAGCTTTATCCTGTTGTACTTATACTACTAATCGCTTGTTAGAGAGAACAAATAAAAACTCTACACGAACAGCATAATTATAGGTATGTACAATCTAATCGTCTACCTACATATTAGTCATATGTACAATTTTCTAATATATATACATATACCGTACGTTAAAACTTATAAAAAACACTAATTAAAAACAAAACTTTGTGAAGGAAATTTACCTCGTCTCCTGCTCTGTTCTGTATCTTTCCATAAGGGAGTAGTGATCACATGAATTGTTATTTTATTTATTATTATTATTATTACTTATTTATATATACAATCGATTTATTAGTAAAACCCTTACGAGATTGCCTACCATTGTTACCAAAGTAGTGTAGAAGTATTACTAGTATGCAAAATGCTGAATTAGTAGTGAGTAACTTGTCTATTGCTCAATCTGTTTCTAAAATGCGGAGCAACAGTTAACGATGATGCTACACATGTAAGTACTAATTCAAACATTTTGTTTGCTAGGACAGGTAAAAAACTCTAAGGGACGACCATAATTAAAAATATCGATAATCAGTACGTCATTTGATACAGCAGACTGTACAAATAACTATTAAGTAGATCAAATATATAGTTTCCGATAACATACGTTTATATAATGTGACAATCTCTGTAGTGAAATCAAGTCTCCTTGCAAGTACAAAGAACAAAGTCGACGTCTATGTATCAAAAAATTTATTTGTAATGGGAAAGAGAGGTATGAAAGAAACGTGACATTTTGAGGAACAACTACTTGCCCTATACAAAGAGTTTTTCTAAAGAGCATGAAAAATCGTCAAGATGGTAGAACAATCAAGGTCCTACTATATTATCATAAAACATTATTTTGGAATACTAGTCGTAATACGTGATTGGCGGTATTCTATTAATATTCATCATAAAAACAGAGGTAAAAAGGTATAAAGGAATGAAAATTCTATTAACATTGTCTAGTAAAATATTTCTAGTAACAGTCAAAAATTCTTCCAAAAACTGCTCTATTTGTGACTCGACAAGACTCTATTATATGCACAGCCTAGACAGGACTACAAAATGATATTTTCTAATAGCTCATAAGTTGCCTTGTTTTACTCATATCGCGTTTTCCATCCTACCTGACGTTGACGCAAAACAGCAGCAAGAGTGATTGTTTTTTTTTTCTTTTACGTAAATCTTAAACGCGGAATTCCTGACGCAGTCTTTTGTTTCCACTTTAAAAAAATCTGTATGAATCATACATCAATGTAGCCAGCAGTATAGGAGTAAAGAGTAATTATTGGAAATTTTATAAGTATTTTAACATCATATTACATATCTCATTATAGTAGATCAATCATTAGTAATTGCTACAGTTTTTGGGTACCCTATCTTCATGATGAATTAATTGACTCTGCTGAATAGTTTACGATCAAACATTTACAAGCGATTTTAATATACCCCGACTGTCCCACCAATCTTAATTGTAGAATAAAATATAATAATAATGGTAATTATAATGACCTACCGAGTAACAAGTAATTTCTATTCTTATTTCGTTTAATGGCGTTTTAGAAAATGACAAGCTTTGTTTACTTCATTTTAATTGAGAGTGTTCATGTCTATCTGCATTCACCGTTTACCATCATCAACTGTTCAAAAATTTCCCAAAGATTATGTATGTGACATTACGAACGTTGCTATATAAGTTTAAACATTATCATAGTAGTAGTGTGGAAAAATCGGAACATTTTGCTCATCAATAATAAAACGTTACAGTAGTAAAAATGACATGTATGGTAGTTAAGTGGTACCTATGTTTCTCAATTTTGTAGTATAACATTACGATAACAACTTCTTACATTGAAACACCCGCCTAAACCACAATATAATGCTATCATTATTATTCATACCCTTTTTGCTTTCTATACACTAACGTGTTCATTAAGTTCGTTATCATAAATTAATATGTAGTACATAATTACAAGTTACACACACGTTTTTCCAGTAAATCAGAGTGTTTAATAGTGGTGGAATGAAGTAGTAGCGAGCGAGCAAGTTGGAAGGTTGCAATCATTTTGTCGGCTTTTTGAATAGGTAGTTATACACCCTCACGTTGATAATGATGATGTGTATACGATATGAAAATATAAATGTATTGTAATAGTAAAGTTGGTTCACATCACATTATGGCTTCTTGTGTCACTTGCACTCTGAAAGAATCACTATTGCAGAAGGAAAATTGGGAGATACATACTGATGACGATGACAAGGACGAAAAATGATGACGACGTAAAGGAAGATTGATGATGAAGATAATAACGAGTGGAAAACAATCCAGAATGGGATGGTCTTGACAATAATAACAATAAGAACATTACATTATAACATTTAGAGTTTACTTCCTTGCCAAATATCAAACCCACGAGTCGCCACCGGGTGCATTATTTGCGAGATGTTCCACTGAGATAGAGTTACTTGCAGCATGTTCTTGCCAGTGATGGTGATGAGGTCCGTCTCCTCCTCCAGACGGACTCCCAGTATAGCCTCGCTGAGGATAACCACTACCAGCACTACCAGGACCGCTGCCAACCATACCAGGATGATGATGGTTCCCTTCGTAGTGACGATTCTTCTTTTTCTCTCGATTTACTTGTGCGTATAAGGGTTCACCTGGTTTTATCTGCGGAAAAATTACCACAAAGAGTTACAACATTGGGATGACTTCAGTATGTACCTACTCAAAAACATTTTAATCATCATATTATGACGTTCATCGCACTACACACAACAAATACAATACACTAAGTAACGGTTGAGTACGAAAATTACTACCAAACGTCTTACTTTGTCATGCGTTGTCGTAAAACACCATTTTGATAATGCATGCACAATAAGTATGCCTACCAACACGCTAAAAACAAAATGAATCCATGCTCAGTTTGGATCGGCTTGGCAAATAATATTTAGAGCCACCATGCGATTTATTTGTGGTAAAGCGTACTTTTTGAATAAAAAGAAATAACCAACTGGACAACACGACACATTAGCCATTATAACAGGTGTGCGGAGACTTGAAAATCGAAAAATATAAAGAATTGTATTTACAAGGTATAAAAAGGGATTCCATAATCTACAAACACGATACAATTCAACGTATTCAAGTATTTCTGCTTCGCGCTAAAGTTTAACTAACTAGACTACTTTTACTGCAAAGTAACTATCAGAAAGACAAATCACGATATGACAAATGAACAAATGACAAACCGTCTGTGAGGGTGATTGATTCAGAAACTTGAGACTTCATCACCGAAAAATTAACTATCACCGTCGTCACGTCATCATCTTTTGCAGTAGTCGTAATGAAATAAAATGAGATTTTCTTTTCAAAATGCTATGGTGGATGATAAGAAAGGGTTGTACCATCCTTCAACTTTTTTTGCTCGTCGACTCCGCCTCCAATCACCTACCACTACCCCTCGCTTGAATGTGTACGTGTTTTTCTTTAATTTTGTCTTCCCTACTGTCCCGGCTGTTGTAGCGTCAAGCGTGTCAGTAGTTGTAGTAGTAGTAGTAGTAGTAGTTTGAAACAAACAACAACAATAACAACAATAACAAACAATGATGAGAAAGAGTATCACAGATAATCTTGATGAAGAACATTGAGTATTTCAAAGGGTAAAATTAAATGTCCTTGTCATCGTCTTAGCGTATTTGCTACGTGAAGTAGGTAAACTAGGTAGTTTGAGTGTGGATAATCATATTGAGCGAAATTATTGATGTTGTGCTTAGTGGGTTACATGTATATTACAGCACTACTGCATGAAGGTCAATTGTTTAAGGGTTTAACTTGAAAGGGAGAAATAATTGTAAACGAGAACTCAAAATGTACTTACAGGCTGAGCTGGATACATACGAAACGCTCCTGGGGGTATGGGTGCATGCGATCCCCCGTCAGGATACGGCATATCTGCCATGGGTACTTGCTCCCCACCTTGAGTGTAGGAGGGAGGTGGG
>JAHZMZ010004651.1:0-10807 GCA_027743805.1 Lepidocyrtoides sp. E14
GCAGATGGTATTCTTCTGTCTTTATCCTTTGATGGTATCAAAGGTGGAGAATTAGTAGACTTTACGATACTCACAGTGTCATGCAACCGATTGGGGTTACTCTGCAATCTACTAACAAGCTGACTCTGATAACTTTGCCCAGATCCAGTTGTTTGTGCAGACTTCAAAAAGTTATTCAAAGAATCTACTCGGCTTTGGAAATCTGGAGGACGAGCAGTAACAGGGGCTACTCTTGCTACCTGATTACTACTTTGAACCTGAGTTCCTTGTCCAGACGGTGGAACAAATAGTGCATTATTTCTAATGGGTGGTGGTAAAGGTGGAAGGACATTTGCAACTCTACTCGATGCTGCAATAGGTAGCGACAAACCACGAACCGGTTGTCCATCAATTCCTATCCCAGGGCCAGCATAAACAAATTGATTCCTTGAATAAAATTCTGGTGCTGCGCATCCGATGTTTTTGGCATATCCAGAATACCTGAGATCACGTATTAAATAAAATTGCATTAAATTAGGAATGATTCTGACTATTGTAGCCTTAAGTGCCCATTGTCTCTCTAATTGCCAGCAACAATCTTATCATTACAAAGCGTGCTAATCTTCTTAAGGAAAGGTTCTTCTTCAATTAATAATTTATTGTTCAGTTTTATCAAATGCAGGCACTGGTGACTGGGGCTTCGCCAATTGCATAGAGATAACAACACCATTTGATCTAATGTCGCATGTGTACCAAAGCTAGCTACATATTAAATGGTCGCAATCGCAATTCCCATAGCTGTACACGTATGTCATCGGTAATTAAGTGGCAAATGTAGAACAATACTAATTAACAGTCTGGGGGATAAAATAAATAAAGCAGAGAAATAAGCATCAATCTAACCTCTTATCATCTACAGTCAAACCCATCACCCGCAGCAAGCTACGAAAAGCATGCATCATTTTAATTCTGCACTGTATTTACTACACACAACTACCAAGTAATGTAGAGTGAGGGAGACGTGAGATCCTCTTCAGATACCTGCTTCTTTGCGTTTGTGTGGGCGAACTAAAGTAATAGTTTCAATCTGACTTATGGTAGAGGGAGGGAATACTACACTTTATACCGAAGGTACTTTTAAAAATTTCACAACTCATAATAATAATCTGCTAAAGTATTTGGTAGCGTAGTGCATTCGTGGGAAATTGTGTCACAGCGTTACGATACATTATTATTATTATGATGATGATGATGTATTACATTATAACTTATAACCTACCATTCAAAACTCAATTGAATTGAGCTCTACATAAACATAATTGTGGCATATAAATACATATACATCCCACGATGGTGTCAGAAAACTATTTAGTTTTTTGTACTCTTCTACCAATAATACATCAATCTACCAACAGCTTTAGGTAGACACATTCTTGGTAGTCATTTTCATGTACTCCACTCACGATCAGTCATTCATAGACAGCCATTCTTGGAAAAAGTGATATAGCGTGTAGTAAATTTTTGATTAATTTCAAGAGGATTGTTCATGCGATGCGCTAAAAAACAGAAGCCGGGGAGAGATAAACCATTGATGGTTTTAGCATGCAAAATGACATGTTGCCGCAGTCGGTTTTTTAAAACATTTCTACAATTTGCCACGATATTAGTAAAAAAAATTAACAATGCATACATTCCAAATCACTTATTTTCGTACGAGAAGATTTCTTATTTATTCCTAGACGTTTTGAAGTACACGATAAATTACAAACCTTTTGAAACACATATTATGTCCATTCTCATAACGGTGATTTTATGATTTTAATTTCCACTGTTAGTCACCAAGAGCAGACTATAAAACTGTACTGCTAAGCTAGTATACTTTATAAAATGGGCTGTAAGCCTGCCACTGCAAATTAGTAATACATAATATGAAAACTAATTAAGAATGAGTTAAAACTAAAACTGTGCATATCTATACGTAACGTGTAATGTGTAATGCTTCCAATTTTTGTATTCTTTTGCTCTACTACTACTGGGCATTACCAAGACCTACATACTTGACTTAATGTAATATCGTTAATCACACGATTCAATGTATTTATATTGAAGCTGTAAGTTAGCCAACAACCCGTTTGGACTCTGAAAACGCTTCACTTTTTGAATTTACATTTAGAGCAACATTGAAATTGTAAATCAGTGCAAAAAGAAAATTTGCATACGATAAACAATTGAATTTAAACAACTATGCATGTAATAGCTTGTTTATGGTTTTAGTTTAATCACCGTTTCGTTCTTATCGCATATCATGGAAACTTATCAACTGAATACATAGTTGCCTTGTGTTGCGTATGCATATATAATGGGGATCTAACTGTGAGTTTGTGGGTGGTGACTATATGTCAAAATGCCATAATTAGCCCCTCACTGAGGCGATCAGAGTTGGATTGCTTATGCTAACGTGCCTACATCCATCATCTTAAATAGTGAAGGAATGTGGACTGTTAACAAGCTTTAATCAAGTGATTATATTTGCAAATTGCCTTATGGCAAAAGAGGCAAATGACAATGCAAGGCTCATTTCAGAAAACGACGATGTCAAATTATGGGTATTAACCATGGTCATGAGAACTCGAAGCCATTTTAGATTTAACCGAGATGAGTATTCTAAATTCAATGTGAATGTGTTTCATTGTATTTATGGACGTTTTAAAATGCTAACAGCTTCATGTGAAGTATCTGTACATCTTCACGCATCTAATAAACAAATAACCTTTGCTGCTGTGACGTAAAACAAATCAAAGAGAATGGAAAACAAAATTTTCGCAGGTTTCTTTGGTTTAACAGAAAAAACTACATGCTTGCTCGCTACTATATTGCCAAGAATTGTTTAAAAAATTACAACTATTATTAATAGGTAGTGCTTACTGTATAAATTTGTGATACAAAATGCTAACAAAGCAAAATACAATTTCTATAAAAGCGATTTAGATCAAAGTACTATTATCATTGTTGGACTATTCATTCAATAAAAATTGCATTAATACCTTCATTGTTTGAATTTAACTGGGATTCTCTTACAAACTGAAATCTTAGGCATAGTGTGTAACTTTTTCCATTCATTGATAATCTTATATTGCTTGTTGTGAATAATTTTGTTAAATATTGAACAATTGAAAAAAAACTCGTGTGATGATGACCCATTGTTTAAACAAATTCTGGACATAATTAGATCATTATTTTTATTAATTATTGGTTTTTTTGGTTAGACAGAAAACTCCTCAATTAAATGGATTTGTATTTTCAAAAAAAATATTTTGATTTTGAGTATCATTGGTTTACTTATCCATCAGTACACAGTTGCAAGGCATTGCGTTTTTAGTATCTCTACTTATGATGATCTTATTTCAATACTTTGTCGCGTAAATGTTTGTACTGACTGCAGTGCATGCAAATTTTAAATATTTTATTATCATGATTCATGAAATTGTCCCTTAGTTTCGCTTAGCTTACGTACAACTAATTCATTGACACGTACAAAAGACACTAGAAGCATTTTAGAAATTCACATGCGATTATAACTTACTAAAAATACAAGACGAAACTATCAAATTAAGTCATGCACGCACAATAACAGAATTGATGCATCATTAAACTATTATTGTTGCACAATAAATCATCATAGTAAAATTAATACATACATGCAAGGCAGGCTATCAATAAGCTTCAAAGTAAACGGAAGTAATGATTAGCTGTATACATCCCGTACAACAGTATTATTACAAGTATATTATGTTACCGGAAAAGTCTTTTCCAATACCCTCATGATCAATCATAATGCTCAATAATATTTGTGCTTTGTATGCATCGTAAACTGAAGATATTAAAAGCGTAATTAAGAAACATACCTGGCATCGTGCTTGAGTATCTGCATAGTATCCCGGCCATTTCTGGTCCTTGCATGAAAACTGTGTCCTTGGGATTTGACTGTAAATAGGATAGTCAAGTTCGGCTTCACCTGGAATCGCTTTTCCATTGAATGGCGGAGGCTCGTTGGGAGTTACTGGAAGCTCAATTTGTCTTCGCTCAATATCTAGCATGACATTCCAAAATTACAAATTGTTACTGTATGCAATCATTATAAAAAATTAACCCCATCTGATTACGGTAAACATTTTAATTAAAGGGAGTGTGATATTAATCATGTCTTAATCGGGTAATAATTATACGCATCACAAATTAAAGGAATTGAGCAATCGCTATTCTTCCGTTTAGTTCACACTTTTTTGCAAAGTCTCATTGAAAAATTTTCTGTTTTATATACGAAATGCGAACTACATACATATCGGAAAAAATACATTATTTGTTGCCTGTATGCATCACGTAACAGTAATGCATACAAAACATATTATGGAGTTGCATGAGGCATTTTTTTTGCTAAAAATGAAGACGTGCACATTTCCTTCCGTTCTTAAATATTTAATAATGGTTGATATACGCACTTAATACAGTGCATGTTAATGTTGGTACACTTTTTTAACTTCCGCGAGTGCATCGTTGCATCATCCGTCTAAGAGGAACTAACAATTAATTACGCGATATTGTACGTTGAAGCAAAAAACTATGTAGCGCGGAATACGAATTGCTACGGTTTAGATTAGTGAGTGATATTAATTCATTTGCCCTGACAAATAACAAATAAAAATTCTAGATTTGTTTGAAAGTAAACTGTAGCTACCAGTAGTAGCCTCTTCTTAGCTTTGCAAACTGCAATATTTATTTATAACTGACATACATACTCCATATCAATTCTCAACACACAATAACAATATGAAATTACTAGCTAGAGTAAAAATACTCTGTAATATTGACGCTTGATAATGTTAAATTAAAATTCAGTGCGAGTCATATTAGCATATTTTGTAAAGATGATACTGATTATTGAGGCGGATAAAAAAAATGCTCATCCGTCCGGCTTAATTCCTATTTTTCAAGAATTAAAATGTCTCATTTTGTGCTGCACCTATCCAACTGTAAAAGATACGACGACTCCATTTTCTCATGATAATGTTATCATTAGTGAACATATTTAAATATTACAAACAGCCTACACAGTATAAATGTATAGGTACTTAGGTATTTATTATGCGCATATCCCTGCTTATTTTTGGTTTTAGTCTGTAACGTGCCATACTTTATTCTCAATTATCGACTTCTTAATGTTCTTAATCAAAAAATGGTCACATAAGTCGAAACTGAAATTTTGCAGCTATTTAACAGATTCAAAAAGATGCATGGAAAACTAATCACTAATCATCTACATGTTGGACACGTTGCATGCTTTCCATATGCTCTCCTGAGTGAGTTTTTAATTTGCACTAAAAAAACTGATATCGGAGCATGTGTTTTTTATTTTAAAGAAAACATTAACTGTATTTGCATTCGTTTAATAAAAAAGTGTGCGTTTTAAAACTTATTTTGCTGCTACAATTTCATGGGAGCTAAAAACAAATTGCCTACAGGCCTTGGGTTGCAGGTAAGGCAGGCAACAATGATAATTGCACTTTGCGTACACAAGTTAATTTGTGTGATGCTATTTATTTATTCCATCTTCATATTCATGTACACTATACTGCTACATGATGGATCACATACGTAAATGCTAAATTATTATATAACGCATGGATGAAGGTATCAGGTGCTGCCCCTCATTTGAAAAATGTCTCGTCAAAGTGATGATGATTCTATCTAGTGGGTTTGACTGACTTACTGTGACTATTATTATTGTGTTTCGCAACATGCGTTTGTTCAAACTCAAAGCAATAAATTACGGCCAACCATGCCAATAAAGTTGCAACAGAAAACCGTATTATGAGGGGTTTCCTTTGCAAGTTTTCTCATACATTAAAATGAAATTTCTATCTTAAAGTGTAAGGAGTACGATGAGAAACGTTTCATTTATGTATTTGAGTGACACGTCGCTATTGAAGTAGTCTGTTCTTAAAATACTTTAAGGTTTATCATGGTATCCATTTTTGTGCTATGTACCTACTAATTTACGTTTTTTATAGAAGATGAAACTAGTAAAAATAGGATTCTGTTGATGAGATCATTATCATAAAAATATTTCCTTTTTCTAATCATCAAATGAATGAAAATGCGTGTGACATGTGTTGAGTTGATGTTGTCGACGCGAGTGAGCTGTATTTTACTGACAATCTACTTCTGCATTGGTAATAGTAATGAAGAGCAAATTTCTTTTCCAAAACTTACTCAATGCTGCTGCAGCGGTATTATCAGGTAAAGCCAAGCTATCCGTTAGTCTGCCAGTCGGAGTTATTCCTGGGCCGCTTTGACCACCCCCACTACTAACTGGTCCAAATGGCACTCCATTGTTTAATGCTAATGGAATTTGATTTTGGTTGAAAAAGCTCAGCGGTTTGGATATATTGGATAATTGTCCGATACTATTACTGGCGATTATAACCGTTTGTTGCGAAGGTGCTACGGATGGTCCAGGGGTGCTTGGTGAAGGTGGTGACGAAGGTGGTAATCTGTCACCGGGAGCATCTTTAGTAGGAGTAAAATTTCTTCTTTCAGGAGCTGGTCCATAATTTTGAAACTTATTGGAATTGTAATCAGGTGGAGTTGAGTCAGCAATATCACTTAAGCTGTCCACAAATGTTGGCAGATCATTTTCAAATGCTATAGGGGCTGGTGACGATGCAACAAGTTCGTCGAATGGTCCTTGCTCCAGTGGTACGTCCGTGTAACCTCGCTGTGCCTGCCTCTTGTCCTTCTTCACTAGCGATACTACTTCTACGTCATCCGATTCTGCTTCAGCCGAGTCCGTGTCCGTTGCATTGTTTGCTGACTCTCCAAACACACCTTTAGCAAATAAAGATAACATTAAATTAGATATGGTTTATAATGGATTTTTTAAATGTACCCATTAAAGAGATTCATACGTCTCAAATAAAAATGTTTTCTAACATGGCATGCATATTTCTTAAATTGGTAGGTTGTAAAGCATGTCCCTTAATTGGCATTTATGTCTCCATGAATAGTCAAACTAAACACTTTTATATTTGCAATAAAAAAATACACCTAGTGTGTTGTTTATTAAAAGAAAAGTGTTACACCTGTGTTTTAAAACCATCATAACTACATGTTAAAATATTACTTAATTATTAATTAATTAATTACTTTGCATGATACGTATACGTCTAATTTACAATGGTGTCAACGTGGTAGAGGTCATTCAGTAACACCCCTAAATGACATGCAACGTGTACAGACAGTGGGTGTTTTGCTATAAATCTTTACATGCGTGATTATTGCGTTGCGACCATTTGCTTACATTTCAAAATGGGTTTGCATTTCTACAGTTTATTATAACGCCTCAACGTGCTTCCATAATCCGTTAACCTAACATTTAATGAATGTTGCACTGAGCCCCCCTCCTGGGATGAATTGCATATTGTTATTAAGCAAGTCAAGTAATATTGTGGCGAAAAAGTTTTGGGAAGCGTTTCAATTCAGGCATTATGACAAAGAGTTGAAGACGAGCATCTTTTGCTCGCATGTCAAAAGTCTTTTTTCTTATGTATGTATCCGGTTATGTAATATTCGATTTCAAACGGTTTACGCATATCACGTTTATTTCTCTGGTCAATTACGTACTTCATGCACCTTAATAGTGCTACAAGTGACAGATGAGGTACGGTACAACTGCTAATGAAACATTTTGATTTATAAGCAGCACAGTCGCGTGGACATTTGCCGTTAGCAAAGGTGGAATGCAGAGACTTTGCTTACCTGAAATCATTATTAGGTACATTGGTACATGTTAAAATATTGGCAAAGGAAATTTTGTAAACTACGAAAAATCAGGAAAATGTGAAATTATTATTGTGTAAGAACCTTACACAGTATACCTACGTCACAATCATTTTTCCAATTTATACAGCAAGTGCACTTTGAAAATGTGCCATTTTAAGTATCTACATAGGTAGTAAAGTTTTAGGTAAAACTTGCCATCTTAGTCACATGAAATTCAAATACTGACTCATGTATGTTTGTTTTAACATTACTGGTCATCAATACTCAATAGTATGCTTAAAATACAATGAAACAAAGTTCCCAAAGAAAAGACCTACCAAGGGGCGTAATTATAAAATGTTGCCGATATTTATGCACATCTGCAAGCCTAGTCATTTGCAAAATACCGCGCATTTTACGTAACCACTGCTAAATTTAAAGTTCAACACTGCGATAACATTGTGTATTATTGTGCAATGCTATCGAACACAAATAATTTGATAGATAACATGAAGGGTGGACCAAAATGATGTGGCTGTTCCACCTCATTATGTGTTTCTCACTGTATGCTGTTTCATGAGGAAATATTCTGCACTGTTTCGCTTATTAATTTAGTTCTCATTTTAAACACTGTTGAACTCCTCAGACCTCTAAGACCGTCATCATCTTTATATATGCTTGCGTTACAGTTTCATTATATTATTGTGATATGCAAATTAAACACACCGCCACAAGCCGCATCGGACGACGAGTGGACTTGACAAGGCCTTTTTTATCTTTCGGAACGCAAAAAGAATGATTAAATCATTTGAATTTATTTACTGTTAAATTGTGTCAAACGGCGACTTAAAAAATACTCGTGTATTTTGTATTGGTCTTGGCGGATCCTCCATTTGTTAATGCATTCCTCCTCTTAGCCTACTTTGCACAATAAGAGGGAGAATGAGCATTGGTTGTTCCGTCACTGATGACCTGATAGTGCATAAGGTCAACCCATGGCTGGGAAAAATGATACATTCATGATGATGAGCCAAGAAAATACCAATGTACGTATATACTTGATGACAGATTTCTTTTATTAATATAGTTGCAAATGTCAAGTCTTTTATTTATGAGATAATAGAGCCTTTTCCTCTAATCGTTCAATTTCAATTCAAGCAGCACTCTAGTTTGCTTACGTTAGCAAAAGAAAAAAAAATGTCGCAAAGTAAATTACGGCATGGCAGTCCCGTTTTCTTTGACAGCCTTTGAGGAACAAAAATATTCTAGATGGATTATGATTGATCGGTTATAGATTTTCTTTTAGTGCTTCTGCATTTTAATATCCGCAGTAAAAATGAAGTACCCTTATCCCAAAGTAGCAACCTATATGTACTTTTGTCAATTTAGAACTAAAAGCGATTCGTTGTGTTGTGATGTATCGTTTTAATTTTTGCTATAATTCTGATAAACATGGTCCACTCCATAATAGGTAATTTGAACATTCAAGCACTACTTCTTCTCAAATGAACGCATCTATGCATGCTTAGATCGAATAATTGATTCTTTGGTACAAACGCAGCTTAAGAAAGTTCAATAAAAGATGAGACAACTGCTGTAATGATGATATGATGAAGTCACAATACGTACAATAATATAATAATAAAAAATAAAGTATAAAAAATAACCCAGTTTGATTAAAGTAGGTTTAAGACTGTTCACCTGTTGTGACTCATTGCTTTTATCAATGACATATCAATCTTGTTGTGTCGTTTTGCCAGTGGTGCATTCATTCATGCTGCCTGAGTCCATCTCCTCCACGTATACGGCATGACATGTATTTTGCTTGTTAAACGTTAGAGATGAGAACGTTATCAGTACAGTGAGCATGCTTATATAACGACAAACGATAAGTAGAAATGAGCATTGTTGCGGTGTGTAAAAATAAACTAGCCAACTATCAAGAAAAGTAAAAGGAAAAAGAATATAGCCGGAAACAAAGAACACGAGGACAACCCTGATACACTTAGATGACGCGATAACAACAAATTTTTTTTATCACACAGGGAAGAAATATAGGTGAGAATTCTGTCGTCTGTTTACATTATGCATACAATACAAGTGCATACATGCTAACCCGTTTGTAATTTATTTGTTGACTCTTTTTGTAATACGTTTTCTTTCTTTTTTTTATCCTTCCTTATATGCAGCCACCTATTATATAACTCATAATAAAATTCTATCAATATCTCATCTTGTTTCTGATATTATGCAGAAATAAAACTACTTACAATTTACTATGTGCAGGAATGGATTAAACTTATGCAGAGTGTTTAAGATTAATTGTCTAAAAATACACAATATACATAAACACGTAAACACTCTTTGTGTGCATATAGATGTCTGGGTACATGGACGTTTTTTCAGTTCATTATACATACTGTCATAATAATTGTCACATGCATGCTCACTACCTCCAAATGAATGGTCAACCTAAAAGTAAACTAAAATGATATAAACGTACACTTTTTTAACCTGCCCCACCCTGCCATAATCTAAATTCTCTAAAAAAAATAGCAACTAATACTGATCAACTGGTCTTTCATTATGATGAGACTCATTAAATGACAGAGATGAGATCTGCTAACATAGTAGTACCAGAATCAAATTTCATTGAATACCACTTGATGATGCAGGTATTTACAGACTATAAGCAGCGGCCAGCTTTGTTGGATGAGGCAACTTGTAACAAGGTTTGAGATAGTGATAATCTTATAAGGGAGGCGGTGAAAGCACCCTACAATGGCGTCATGTATGCAGGTACATAAAAACATCTTCATTGATTCTTTATATAAGTCTCATCTTACCCAAAAACTGCCAATATGTTTTTATAAGTCATCCTTCAATCTCTTTAGTTAACAAGGTTTTATGCGTAATAATATTATGTCAGCTACGATTAACGTTTTATACCAACACGCATTTATCCACTTACGCTTTATTAATGACGACAGGATTGAAATTTACAAAATTA
>JAHZMZ010004652.1:0-11414 GCA_027743805.1 Lepidocyrtoides sp. E14
GCCTACTCCTTAGCTACTTATTGATACACGTGTTATTACAACAACAGTGTTATTAAAAATTAAAATTAAATACGTACAATTTGTTTACTGATTTATTGCTTCATTTCTTGGTAGAAGTTCCTCTTAGTTTTTTTAAAGGAGAACAATGAGCAACCTTTTAATCCACTTGCAAAGTGAAAACTCAAAACAAGCGCGACTGCATTGCGCAGTGACAGAAACTACTGCACAAGCCCTTTTTTTATTTTGGCAGTCATCAGAATGACATCATGCAACTGAGCAGTGATCATCAGAAGAGTGCAGATTTAAATCGCATAAATAATTCCTGGACTTTGAAAAAAAAATCCAGGAGTTGTTAACAATTCAAAACAACATGCTCGGTAATCTCCTCTCAAATCTTTCCTATTTCAAACCAGCAAACATTCCAACAAAGTTTGACCAACTTACTGAGGCTATATTTTTCACGTGATGCAATGGAAATTTTTCTAACGTATTTGTCATAACCGCTTGGATCTTGAACTACAACAACAACAAATGTCGTAGTTTAAATGCAAATAATGTCGCACTCAATTATTGTTATTATACAAGAAAATCAAGTAGGTACCTAAAAAGATCAGTCATGCCAAAAATTCGGCAAACAAGAGGGCGCAGGCAGGAAAGTTGCAAAAATTGCCCAGATTTTTGCAAGCAATAATAATGCATTGTTACTGTATTGTATTGTTCGTAGGTATTTTGCACAGATTTGCTAGAGATGCTACCACTTTGCCATTGGTGAACCTGACCAAGGTAAGAAAATTATTTTGCGGCAAGCAGAAGGCAGGACCTGTAATTTTCTTGTACAGCGAAAAAGTTTAAAGAAAAGTCTTTATACTGCTTGGCTGTACTATACCTACTTTGACCATCTTTTACACATTTCTCATCCTTATCAGAAAATATTAAGTACCTACTTATCATGAAATCATTCCATTGACCGTCACATCAAGCATTACAATGTACATACATATGTATGCATACCCAAGTGGAGTATGTCTGCAAAAGAAAAAATCTCCCTTTTTTCTTTCTCGTTCCCAGCTTGAGCCTTTCAGCTTTTCTTTCTTACTGAACTTGACTTGAATAAATAAATTGCTGAGGGCATTCATATGCAAAATTTCTATCTGAAAAATTGATAATGATGATGAAAAAAATGGTAGGTAGATATTTTTCGCGAAATAGAAAATGGCGAATTACAATATTAATAACCACCAGAAAAAGGAATAAGACAAAGATGAATTCAACTGTTTGAGAATCTTCACATCATCACCACACAAAGCCAAATCAATTGACTGCACGCAACGAGAGTCTATAGTGCTGGGTTTCTCTCCATTCTCCCTTTGTATAGATTATGGATTCTAAATGACACTCTCCCTAGTCCCTGTATAGCTCGTTGTGATGGAGGAACCAAAAAAGATGATAAAGTGTAGAGGATTTACTACAAAAACTTGACACGAATCAACTAGTTACATAAAAAAGTGACAGATATATTGTCAAGTCCACGCCAGGTATACTACATTGAAGTGACACTACCAAATTTTGTTATACGATAATATGAAATTTGATATTATCACCTAGTACAATTAAATACAAGAGTCGATCATTAAAATATTATACTGGTTTTACATTCTATTTTACATACAGTATTTTAATAACTTGTGTGGTGAATATTGTGTGAGTAAACGACTATGAAATGGGATGGGATGGGATGATGGGTTGGTGGTGATGGGACACAAACTGTAATGAAAAACTCGTTGACTACTATATAGCAGAAATAATAAAAACGAAGAAAAATTATGAACTCTATCAGCTTACATTTCAAAGCGTAGCCGAGAAGTGAAGAACAGGTGCCGAGGAATGCTCGTTATTATTACTATTACGGTATTGTAGTTTGAAAAGTCAGGTAGGTATCCATTATAATATATGGAATGCTGAAGATGGAAATAAATTTTTGAAATTAAAAAAATACAATGTATATGATTACCTAGTTAATTTAAGGTACATAGTATAAGGAGGACATGTTATGTGTATGTAAATACGTACATTTTTTGACTAAAGGGCTACTATGTTCTGATTGCTTATTTTTTTCGCAAAAAGCATGGCATCGCTCTCTATCTCCAATTTCTAATTTCTTCTTCGTCTGCTTGCTTCTTTGCTAATTTACTGATCTTCTTTTTGTATATTCTGTCTCCATAGTATACTATTTATTGTTCATCGTCTATACGGACATTGGATTTAGAGCATAATCATGAAACCAATATATATACATAAACCCAAATATTTATACTTGCAAATACACAAAGCACAGTGGTCTATGGTGTGGTTTGAGCTTTTGTAGTAATGCTGATTGTCGATTGTGCATGTTTTACACAATGTCTATGTAGACGTACAATAATGTATGCAAATCACATCCAGATGGAAATGAAGAAGAAGCTAATCTTAATGCAAAAGTAAAAAAAAATGTTTTAGGTAGATTAAAATACTTGTTCAAGTCAAAAGTGCAATTTTTCTGCATGCAAAAAAATGACAAGTTACACTACTTACTACAGCCAGTAGTGTGGATTTTGAGATCATATGAGATATATGCAAAAAACAGGGTTAGGCTATATATATACAGACTTATCTGCATGTAATTGGCAGCTTGTAAAATAAACGGATAATTGTACGATCCAACTAGATCAAACTGATCATTCTTCGAAGAATCAGTAATGATGCTACTACTACATTACGAATACGATTTCATCTTGTTCTAAAAATTACCATACTCATCACATTCAACAGCCGAGTATTATCCTAAATTATTATTACCAGCTAACCATTATTTAAACGATATTGAGAAATAATCATTCCTATAAAAATAGCGAAAAAATCGAATTCAACTGTAAGCATGTTGGCATACTTACTTAAGCTATCTAATATATTATTTATGATGACTGAAATGATAATGTTTCCAGAGAACTAAATTGTTTTTGATGTGATGACCGAGTAAAATGGTCCGACTTTGCTCCCTGTTGCTGGGGATCAAAAGACAGAGAAATAGTACAGTAAGCAAAATCATAAACAACTCCATGAAGGACTTTTAGGAGAACCAGTAAACTTATTTGTACGGAATTTTCTATGCAGAGTATGATGATGTCATCATAATCATGAGAATATGTAAAAGTACAACAATTGATTCATGAGTTAGTACTGACGACAACTGGCCATTGCTTACGTAAAAAGGTACCTACATAAGGTACATACATAGGTAGTGAAAGACGCCAAAGCTAGGAGTGCAATAATGCACTATGAAAACTTCAAAAGAGCAAGTGACATATTAAAAAATACAACGTTGTTTGTGAAAAACAGCATCAACTTCGGATCTAGTGTTTTCTAGTTTCAAGGAAAATTTGGAAGCATGACAAAAAGAGGAGAGAGTCACGAAGAAAATGCATTTTACAGCTGGTTCTTATATAAAAAACAAGTGGTCAAATGGCACTACTTTTTAAAAGGATAATGAATCCAGTCAAAGCGTCCAGCGAGTGGAGAGATAAGCATCGTCAAAAAAATATATTGCATTGCAATATTCTGCATTGCATATTATCTTAGATAAATCAAAAGAGTTATGGTCAAGAGACATGGTGAGAAAGAAGCAATAAAATTATGCAAGTGTTCAATGACAGGGATATATATATAGTAATACCTAGATTACTCTTAAGTAAATCTCGTTCTTCTTTTAATTATTCCAAGAAAAATATCTTGGGTAGAGAGATTACATGACGATAAAAGCTTATTTTTATGACCAGATATTTTTTTGCAATTTCAGCAGAGTTAAAGTACATATTATAAAGAGCTTAATACAGTATATCTGCTCTACAAAATGCATAAATGTTTTACATTTTTTATTGCGCATTAAATAACCAGACCCCCGTTTGGCGTTTGGTTGACTTGATGCAGCATGGTGGTAGATAAGATTGTAAGTGGTAGACTGGAGGAGAGAGAAGGTGAATAAAAATAAGGAAAAACAGGATACAAAATAATAATCATTAGTTTTCATTTAGCACTCTGGACTGTTCCATGACAGACGACTAACGATGGCCTGGTCATGTAGTACTGTCTTTAGTAGTAAGTATTGGGAATAAAACCTTTCTCACCTACAACAACCACACAATCACCATCAGCACCAATGTCGTCTTGCTTATCAAAGGGCGACCTTCCGTGGTGTAGTACAAACTCGTAGATGCTCATAGTAGCACCATACCAAAAAAAGTACTAAAAAGTTACTATAGCAATTGAGTTTTTTTTTGTTGAAGTAATAGTCTTTTTATAGGGTTAGTGGCTGATAATATAAACTTTGAATTAAACTTCCGCGACAAACGGGTCTTGAACAAAAATTTAAATTCAGACATGGGTTAAAATTAGGTACTTGTGCTCATACCTAATCAACTTTTCAAAGTAATCTCGGACAAGAAGACATTTTGATTTACTCATTTCTTGATATGCCTATACAATGAAGTACAACACACCTTTCAAATCATCAAAAAGGCTGCCCTACACAGAACCAGAGTGGTAGGATTAATGTAATTGTTAGTTTGTTTCGTGATAACGAAACATCAAAGGTGCTGACATGCATGTAGCAATACCAACTCAATATTTCTGGTAAATTAAATAAAGCCCAATCATGATACATGCAAATCTTGAAAAAGATTCGACCGAGCACAACATTAATCAAAAGTGACCATGAATATGATGGAAGCTAGACTGCGTAGATTCACCATGTTTTCAATAAGGAAGTTACCGCAAGAGAAACTTTCTTGCAGAAAGAAACTCAACTAAGCCTAGCCTTTATCATTTTCATTGTCAATCATTATTTGCCGACTGATGTTTTTAGCTAGATTACAAACAAAACTGAGACTCAGACGGAGAAAAGAAATACATAAAGTTTTAAAAATGTTGTTTTGTAAATTAAATTTGAAGGGGGATTTTCAAAACATGTTTCATGACTTGATGTAGTATCATTCAAATCAAGGTTTCAAATACAGTGACAGAAAGTCAAAAAGTTCACAAACGACAAACTAAGCATAGCATCCATATCATTCGTGATCCACCAATGCACCTACATTTAATCAGGAAAACAGTAGATATAGTAATTAGATTGGAAGATCTCAGTGGGACGACTCCTGTTATGATAATATTATTATTTTGACTAACACTGCGTAAATAAGTGAAATCCAATGAAATATGAAAGAATCAAGGAGAAATCTTATTCTATTCGCTGTGTCATTATTATTCCAATCATATTACCAAGGGTGTTATTAACCATCACTTTTTTACTTCCAGCAAAGTAGTGGTAACAACGAGACGCTTCAGTCAGCGTACGTGCATTTCCTAGCATAACCTATGACTTATCAATAATCTCTTGTTTTTCACCAAAATAAGGCACTAAACTGCCCTGCCTTTGGTTGTTGGTGTCGTGATGTGATTTCTGTCACTCATTGCATTTATCATTGATAAAAAAACAGTTGAAGTAGTTAGTTAGTAATTGAAGCCTTGTCTGTGTTTTTGCATGTTACTTAGCAGTAGCATTGATTACTTTCCAATCCCTCTTTTTCGTGACTAATTTTACGTTCGCCTGGCGACGCCTGCCCTCTTTTTACCCTTTTCAGTTTTTATCGTTTTCTCATTACTACTACCCAGTGGAAATTGCCTACCGTTCGACATTACATATAAGCATAAATAAATTATCAATATTTTTAATGTGCTTTTTCACAACAAAATCCCACCGACTTCCCCTCCCCCACACACATCAAACCCTGGTGGGCTCATTTTTAACACGCATTTTCATATAATGGTAGTTGCCTAATTAGTACTAATTACATGAATAAATAAGATGCACGGAAAATGCTTAATGTTTATTGCACATTTTTAAATTTCAATAGTTTAAAAGGAACTTACATGAGTGGCTAATCTCAGTTCCAAAAAATATTCCGTAGCCCGTCCAGTATTGATCGTGTCAAAATGATTACAGCAAATCAATGGAAGCATTCATAAATAATAGACGCTTGTTCATCCAAGTAATCTGTCCAGTTTTATTATTATGATTATCAGTTATCATTATTGCAGTGTTCACGGTAAAAAGGTCAAAAATTTTCCTCTAATAAATGCGTTCAACAAATCGATGCGTATTTTCTCGAAATTGAAATATAATCACGTTTTTTAGGAAACAGCCTCCTGTCGTATTTTCCAGCGTTCCATAATTCGTAAACTTTTGATGAGTTTATCGTCTCGGAAAATCCTTGAATGTTTAGCGTTTTGACTGTTGATAGTCACCAACAGTGAAAAATATTGCACAAAATTTCGCTTCTACTTGTACTATTTCGCGAATACAATTAAATTTTAGTTCACAATATCTCCAGAGGCTAATTGACGTGGAAAACTGTGAAAGTAATGTTTACTCGTCTTGATGCTTTGCTCGATCTATCTCCAAAGTATTGACTAAACATGAACATGTGGACAAGATTAAATTGTTTATATTTTTTCCTTTGGTCTATTTACCATTCTCTCTGTCGTAGTTATTTTCTCAAGGAATTTTTAAGAAAACGGAACCAGTAAAGAAAGTGTTTTGCTCTGCTACTCTCAAAATTGCTTGCACGAGCACAGTAGTTAGCACATATATGTACGTATATGTGTGTACATGTTTGTATAATTCTGTTAATTTAAATGCATATTATCGGTCGGTATATATATGCATGTTTGTGTGCGATGTAAAAATTATCTTGTTTTTCAAGTTGCACCCTTTCCTTTTGTCACCTTATCCTAAATTTCTTGATACCACAACTACTATATGATATTATAGTACGTTAAACAGATAAATGGATAGGTTTCTTCTTCCGTTGTTCCAAGTAATGAAAATTATAATCTGCCGATGATGATATGATACGATACTATAATATGATGTAATTCGACCACAAAATCTTGCGTGTTTTTACATGTGAATGTACTACATTGCACCATATTTCTTCTTTTGTCCTTCTTTTATTTTGCTTGTGTAGTTTTTTCATCTAAACAAAATAAATATATATAACCTATTTGTCCAATTCTACCGTGTGGTAACGACCATCACAGCAACAGCACGTTATACTTCATCACACATCTCTCATAATAGCGCCTATATTATGGTACGTACTTTCCCTATCTTTGCCCTTTCTATGCCTATCCACATGTAACCTTCCCCTTACTCATTATATTAACAATCATATTATTGCAATGAGATTTTTTTCACACAAAATGCGTAGTAACAAACTCTACCGGTGTACTCACTACAGCGTTTTTTTAGTGGCAGTAGTTTGCATTCCCTACATAAAATCCAATTCAGTATATATACCTATTAACTTACATATGAATTGTATGATACGACATCATACCACATGAGTTCGTCAGTCAAACAAACTTGAACAAGTTGAACATTTCAAATTGCATGCAATGCAATATTATATATGCTGAGTGAAGAACAACAAGTAAAAAAGAAACTACCCCAGAACACTCTCACAGAGTTATCAAGCCTTTTAACTTGAAGTGCTTCAGTTCATTTCCTTAGGAAGAAGAGGTATCCAAAAGTCTCACCAGCTCCATGTACTGACTAGTTTGATAAACTCATTCAACCAGTTTTCATACAGACGTTGGTTGTTCAATCCATTGCCTCTTTATGTCGCTACTGTCAACTAAAAAGTTTGTTGAACTGTATAGCATCAAAAATGCAAGAATAGCCTTTCTGTAGTATGCATTGTACAACCTATTTACTACATGGATTTATGAACACATGTGAAAAATTAAATGATTCTGTAGACAAGTCTTGATTCATATCGCTAAAAGATATATATGTGTCCATAAAAGTATTTATTATTTTATTTTTCATGTTTCAATGATGGTGGCAGAGATGAAATGAGTTGATCTTTGAAGGACGCATCATAGTTTTTGACGAGACTCGATACAATTCATTTTCATGATGCATTATAATGTCAACATCCCTCTTTTCCTTGAACTCTTTCCTTCTTTTATGATGGTCACCGCCGGATCTGAGCTTTTATTGGGATTCATTAGCTCATTTCCTTCCATTCTAGGCATGCATATACCAAAAAAACAGAGAACCACACACGACATAAGAATAACTAACAAAGACACAAGTCCAGGCGAAAATCCAGATCCAATAGTAGCGTAGCAGAATAAACCCTTCAAAATATCTGGTGCAACAGCAGTTGTGATCTGACTGCTAAATAAATGAAGAAAATAATGTGACCCTTCTTCATTCATTCATTTTGCCACCCTCATATCAAATCATTCAATTCCATGCACCATAATATTTTTTTCAAATTTCCATCTCTCCATCACACAACATCGTCGCCCGTCAATGCTCTTATATTACTATTACGCAACATAAAAATATCACTTTTTTCATCTCTCTTTAAATACTATCCGTTATTTTGCTCCTGTTTTTTTTCATTTTTCAGTAGCTGTAGTGCACTAGCATCATTGAGCCCTTAATTTTCATCCTTGTCCATGAAAATAATTGGAGAATGTTGATCACGTTGGAGAACAAAAAGCAGAAATGAATGAATGGGCGCATGTTCAGGGTAAAAATTTGGTGAATGGAGCGTGCTAGATGTGCCTGAAAAGGGATATAAAAAAACTTGCTTCTGTTTTGGAGTCAGCTCACTTCCAGATGACATGCATATGTTACATTTGCCATCGGCAAAAATAATACATAAAGCATACATAATGTGAATGCTGGATTGATGTTGAGAATGTGAATAAATTGTTTTAAGGAAAAATGATGGCAATGGTGAATGATTTCATGTACGGTACAATGATCTGCTTTGTAAATGATGAGGAGCCGAAGGAGAGAGGCAGTGAAAATAGTCGTCGTGGAATATGAATGCATGAACACATAACATATGAACACACAAGCATCATCATCATCATCGTAATGGCAGCAGGCATGGCAGTAATAACAGTAATCTAAATCCAGCAGCACAAGTTTGTGAAATGACTTGTATTAAAGAAAGAAAGCATAGCTTAATCTAAAATAAAAGAAGGGGAAACATCACATCGTTCCCGTTTAATTCTCCAGCGGCACAGGATGTTTCCTTGTTTGCTGTACTCATATTGCATGTAATGTTCTCCATAAATCCACGTTCCAAAAATTAGTGATTTGAAATGTATAAATAGAGATAATTCATGAAGCTTTATTTATTTATTGCATAATATGTCCGCCTATGAAAATCCACGGTTGAAGTCTAAAATGTATGATGGCTACCACCATTCAAGGAGGAGAACTCCTTGCATGCATGAGTGGCAAATGCAGCAACATAACGATCAATTTTTTTTACACTCATATAGTAAAATGGCGAGGCAAACTCGGAAATATTATTGCTTTCACGAGGAAAAGGAAGCCATGTAAAATCAAAAGGGAACATTATTACGGAAGAAACTGGTATATAGAGAAGGTGGGTAGTAATAATAAGTTTTCGTATTTTCTTCTACGAACTGCGACGATAATGGTAATGATGACGATATATTTTGCTCATTTAAAACTTTTTTGAACTGGGATGATGTTTCTGATGATGACGGCGCGGTGTGCATGCGTTCATGCGTGCAAAGTGCGTAGAGAGAAGCACCATAACATACATGAGTACGTGCGTTGCGTTATATTCAAAATGACGATAATGAGCAGTGAAGCTCCTCTGAGAATGTACAAATACCATATCATTATTATTATCGTCATCAACCATCCATCCATCTACCTATTTTTTTTTCTCCTTGAGAAACTTAATTTTAAAAGAAACGGATGACTGTTTTGTGACGGTGACTGGTATAGTACAGCGGACGTGGATGTAAAATGTTTTTGCAGTTTGAAGCTATCAAGTTGTATCAGGGAAATAACGATAACGACTTTTTGCGTTTCATTTTAGGACGCACATTGGAATGTGTTGAAGGAAAACGCAAGATATGCATGCAAACGCAATAACTCTGTATGACTGTAATGACACCATCACAACATCAACATATATATATCGCCGTCATTCATGCGACTTTGGTTGGTGTATATTATAAGTTCGAAGACCTTATCATCGGAAACATCAGAGCAGCAGTAGCAGAATTCAAAAAGAACTTGCACTTTTCTAGATTTTTTTAAAATACCAAAACAGAAAAACAGCATGTATCCATGTTGTGCAGCAGCAGTATGAAAAAAAGGAGGAAGAATAGGTAGGTGGAAAATAGTATGCATGTAAGCTTGAAAAGAATTTATGTGATGAGCTGTTGCCGCTGGTTTTTGGACAATTCCTGGGAACTCGACTTGCTCGACTTGTATGAAAAGTAACTCTTATGTACTGGTTAAATTTGTTTGTTGTTGCAAATGGAATGGAATGCAGTTTTTATTTTCGTTTTGAAAACATTATAATCGTCATCACTGCTAGCTGCATAATCCAACTTGCTAAAGACATAAACGAAAAAGTACACCAATGTGAACAATTTGAATTTTATAAATGGCTTGTATGGTAACATGACTTTTTCACATGCATGGTTTCTATGTAAACTTTGTTTTACCACTTTAAGCTCCAGAACCGGCAACTACGACAAGAAGGAAGTCAAGTCCAGGGATATGTGTACAAATTAGGAAATATGGTTTTTACTTCGCTTGGTTGGTTGGAGAAGGTTTCTTTCAGTGTTTTTTTTCTGAAGCTCTTGTTCATTTCCTATAAACTGAGGACACGACATGACAAGTACGTCTTGATATGCTATGGGCTTTTTCAAAATGTATCCACCTCATTCTTTTACGATTATTGCACATCCACTGGTTATAAAAAAAACTAAATTCAAATACTCTCCGTCTTTTTTGTGGAATATGCAGCAATGGATAAAATAAGCCGTGTAATATTTAATTCTTACAAGGAAGCAGGAAAGTCATAATAATAATAATAGGAAAAGAAAGGTGGAGTGCATAATAATAACAATGGAAAAGGGCAAATGCAAACAAGAAAAGGCAAAGTACATAATATGCTAACATGGTACTGATAACTCAACATGCTTGCCTGACTATTTTTTATAAGGTGGTTAGGTGGTAGCATATAAGAAGTCACAGTGATGGCAAAATATGATGATTATCTTTTTTCTCCAGCTGTATTGTTGCATTCCATTGTTGGCATTTATATATTAAATATGGTAATGAGTATGGAGGGTGCATAAATAAAAAAAAGCTTCGTTTAAAGTTTATATAGGTATCAATATATTATACTTATTTACTGTGCTGTAACATTGCTAAACGAAGAAAGATAACACATAGCGACAAGCTCTATGGAGAGTGCAAAAACGATACTTTTGAAAATAAAGGTAAAATTTTACCCTTAATT
>JAHZMZ010004654.1:0-11034 GCA_027743805.1 Lepidocyrtoides sp. E14
TTAAATAATGTGCTATGCCAAAATCAATGAAATTTACCAACTGAAATGATATTTCATTCAAAACAACTTCTCGCATTGCCCTCAATCAGGAGGAATGAATGAATCGTGACAAGGACATCCCTATTCATAGCTTTCTAAAGAGCATTGCACAGAAACAAAATGTTATTCATTTTGCCATGCTCCCAAATATTGACTTTTTTTATTTTTGTTCACAATCAACATAAATAATGGACGTACTTAGGTAGAATGGAATAATTTCAGAGTAAGATAGATAGGTGTACAATATGCTGCATAACACCCAATAGAAGCATGAAAATTCCAAACAGAATGCACAAGCAAATTGATTCGTTCCGCGAGTTTCGTAAAGTTTACGCCATGCTTCGTTGATTAGATTTTAAAAGAGAGGGGAAATGTCGAGACTCGGTTAAAGCCAATGAACAAAGCAAATATCGAAAAGAGAGTTAATTTCATGTATTTCTTTGCAAACGTATATATTTGTACACTAAATTACGGAAAATATGCCTTTATATCATCTTGTAATAATATGGTCAAAACCTATTTACCTAACTACTCAATGCATGCACCATATCACATTGAAAAATACTGGCTGAAGAGAAAAGTAAAGTGAAGGCTCATGTTGTATTAGAGAGAAAGTTCATGAATTCGTTTGATGGGAAAAGAGAGTGAAAGCATTAGAAGAGAAAATGTAAGAATTGAAACTGAAATAGTAGTAAATGCTTTCAGCAGCAGACGATTATGAAAGAAGCATCTTATAGCCTATAGAACAGTTCATGTATATAGTTGTCTCTCAGCTTCACCAAAGACACAGCTAGTATACTTGTTGTTACACAGAGGTAGAACTTACAACAGCAGTAATAGTGCTGGCTGTTGCCATACAAGGGAAAAAGTCAGCAGAGCAGCAGAATCACTTTGCACACATACACACAAAAGCATCCCCGCTGCCACGGCACCATGAGTACTATCACGTTGCCACGAGATATTTTGCTAAAAAGTAGTCTGAGCTATAGAAGGCAGCAGTGTAGCGTTGTGCAAAGAGAAAGCAGCAAAGTATGCCAGAGTCTTCTGTGTGTATACACACTGATATGTGGCTGGCTAGGTATACAATACATCAGTGCATGAAATGAAGGCAGAATCAGTTATGCTACGGACTGTTTTGGTGGTGTGGTGGTGTTCACATCGGCAAGGAATTTTGGAATATAACTCTTTTAATAAGGAAAAGTGGAAAACACGCAGTCCAAGTATATAGATATATATGTACAATAACAGCGCTACAACTTCACTACGCCGACATTACTTCATGCTGCTGGAGCATCGGCATGCAAACAATGGAAGTGTAGTAAGGAAGAAAGGAAGCGGGAGTTGAAGCTGAAGGAGGTGGTAATAGTGGTGTTATACCGAATTCTGATACTGGTGTAATAGTAGAGACTGTGTATATACATGTGTGTGTCTGTATTTGTGTGCCACTATCACCACTACCACTGCAAATATGTATACTAGACTAGACTAGAGCAGTTCTTATACAAAGAACTGACATTGTGGTTTCACAGATTCTCCCAAGATCGATATGGTTAGTGTAATAGAGAAAGTGTGGGCTTAAAAAAAGTGAAAGTCTGTGAGCTCAATGCTTGACTAATAGTATATATAACCTTCCCTTTTTACCATCACCACTTATACCAACACCGTCCATTCTCAACAACCTATTTACTTCTCACGCCGTATCATCATCATATACACAAACACATCCATGAGTCACTCAACTAACAAATGCACACGTAAATACCCACATACACATGAAATTCACCTTGCTGAAATTTCTTCACATTGCAATGAATGTATGTACATAGTTCTGGCTTTTTCCTTCAGTCCTGCAATTCGTTTCGTTTTTCTAATTGTGAGAATGGTACATTGTATGCTTACGAATTTTGGAATTCTCGCGTTTTTTATGACGGTATACAATGAGAGAAATAACAACAGCAATTATTTTTTCTCTTGTTCTTTCCCGTTGTCTGTTTAAACTTTTGCTGAAAACTACGTAAACATAGGTAAACATGCGGACTTACATATGTATAAAATATGTGATACAAGCTTTGAGGAATTAATTTCTTTGTGTGTACGATATACTTACAAGTAAATCAGTCTCTAAATTAAGCATCTGTAGAGGCCTTTCATAGCAGCAATTTCTAGAGTATAAACTTATTTAATTGTGAGTTTACTTGAATTTACTTGTAGATAAACAACACTGCCGGTTTCTTCCCCTCCTATATTATTTCCAGAGAAAAAAGGATGCTACTCTCAAATCATCTTCTGTATTCTACGTTGTATGTTGCTTGTAGTTTTCTACTGAAAACATGTGTAATGAACCTCTTACTTTTTCTCTCTAAGTTTTCCGACCTACGAATTCTTACCACTCTGCCTGGCTTTGGCTCTGGGAAAAAAATTGTACCATGAGCGCCTTTCTTTTGTTCTAATTTTCTTTGCGTTCTTTTTAAAACAAGTGAGCGGTATGAGTTATTAAATGTCTATATGCATGTAAGCCCTCAGCAAGGATAGACACAAATTCATCATTTCTTCTCTATATTAATATGATGTTGCTACATGACACAATACTACCACTGCCTCTCATTGAATGTATGTATGTATGTACTTTAATTTTTTAGGGATGAACCGTAATTTTATAATATTGTTTTGAAGACACACACGGTAACAACGAATTACGTTGAAGAAAACGCGCATTTTCTAGATTGATACTTATGTTATGAATGCATTGTTACATCTTATGTGCCCAACAGCATGAAAACTTGTCTAGATGTCTCAGTAGAAAGCATACAAAAGGATACGTTAACAAAATACGCGGTCAATAATAATTTCCGTCCAAGAAACTACTCTTTTGCACACAATCGACTAAAATGCTAGTTTTTTTGTTCATGCTGAGCTTGAATTGAAACAAATAAATAATGAAATAATCATAGCACACCCATAGTATGTATATGGATGAACTTGCTTGAAAGTAGAGCACATAATATTATAGTATTTTTGTATGATGACGAACATTCGCATTAATAAACCAAGTCTTGAGTGACTCTTCAAACATAGTTTCACAAGCACAGAAAAACAGCAGATGGAACGACTTTACACCGATGACCATTATCACGACGATTATGATGCCTGAAACAATGGAGTATGTAGGAAATTGGTGAAACAATGAGAAGATAGAAAATTCAGAGTCATTTCATGCATTAAAATCATAAGCCGGAGAAAAGCCAGCAAGCTAGTATAGTACCGCCACACAGACTATTTTCATAATAATATGCGGTACTAATGTCGTCTTTTTTTCGGCAGGACAAATAATGTTTCTAGTTCTACACTTTTGCAGACACTAGGTTTCAAGCTTCCTCTCATACACGGCGTGTACGTCTTTATTCTGAATGCTTTCCAAAAACTTAAATCAAATCACATCATACGAAGCATCCATGGCGTGTAAGTACAATAGCCATACTAGATAACATCCATGTTTTTCTTAGCATATGAAAGCACTGCAAGTTTCATTTCTACGCGTGGTTTTCTCCAAATATTTTCAAGGGAATAACAAGGAATTAAATCAAGTGTGTTGTAAACGAGTAAACCTAAATGATGGGGCAAAATATTTGCTACAAATGATGTTGAATGATCGATTCGATGCAATAATTTTCTGATGGGAAAACTAATTAGGTATTATTACACTAGGAAACTCACTCTTGAAGCGTTAAAATTAAAAAAAAAACTATTCTGTATAATGAGAGGTTGCAGATTTGAAAAAAACATCTGAAATGCTCTACGTACATGCAGAGAGCCCCATATGCTTCCATACATGTTCAAGAGAATACAGGACTTGAACGTAATGTCCTACAGAAGACCTACGTATGTGTATTTTGCTTCTTCCAGCAAGAGAGCTAAAGGCAAAAGAAAAAAAGAGAAAAAAAAGAAAAGCCACGCCAAAGCCAAAAACATCCGTGAAATCCTTTGCCAGTGTATTCCTTGGTAGTATTCATTTCAACAAAAGGAGAAAGTGATCTTTATAGCTTTCCTTTTCTCTATTATTGCATCAAAAGAAATGGCTTTGTCTGCTGCCTGTATGCCTCTCTACAGAGCCCTTCTCTACATAAGTGAGTGTAACGGCTTCATATTCTCCGTGGGATTCGTACAATCGTACAGTGCAAAAAATACGCATGTATTTATTCGAGCACTACCATGCCATTATACGAAGATGGAAAGAGCTGAGCGCATCATTGCCTCTTTTAAAATCTAAAGAAACACAGGATGTTTAGCATTCCTTGCAAATCCGATGAATCATATATATTTTCCTTTATATTATTATTGTGTTCTGTTGTTATCCAAACCAAATGAGAGAACGTCTACTTGTTTTTTATGAAAGGGAAAATGTAAAGAACTTCTCTTGAGAAAAAGTGTTAGACTCCTACAAAAAAAAGTCTTTTCCGCCAATGGCTGCAGTCTGAGCCAGATGTTCCTCAACAGACATAACAAAGCAAGATAGCATACAAAAACATGTGTATACGATACGCATGCATGGAATATGTTAGGGGAAAACTAAATTATAGAGTTAAGGTAAACTACTTTTACTCAACCTTATAGCTCCTATTGCGTATAAATTTGCCACACATGCAGACTTATTTACTGCATAGACTAGTACATTCACACCCTTAATACACTTTCTCTTTCTCTCATGCCCTGTTCATCTTTATACACGAATTTGCTAAAAAGAGAAGAGACAGCATGAAAGCTGAGACAATTTTCTCAGCAGCCCAAGGAAAAAAGAAAGTTTTGTAAAGGGAAAAGATTTACTAGTAGCGTTTACATTATATTGGCATCATGGTCGATAATAAGTTAGCATGTGCATCCTGTTGTAAATAAGTTTTTTATGGTATTAGTCATATCATGATGGGGTTTCCTCGAGATACTACTCACAGGCACCCAGTATTACACATCTCCTCGGAATTAGAAGTTGACTTGACTAATTTTTGTATTATCACTCGGAAAAAATCTTTGAACAACACACGTTTCCTCACACTCATTTTCTGTACACTTTCTGGCACATTTTTGTATTTATTTTTTTCCATTTGCCTGGCATACTTCAGCGAAACTTAATGCTCTGACCTCAGGACAAGAGAAAGGGATTATGACCGTTCACTCGGAATTAATTGTGGTTGGCAGTAACATATTATTAATGAGAAACCAGAAGGCTGTGGATTGTTGTGAAGATGAAAAGGTATCGGAGAAGCTTGTGGTGGTGGCTGGTAGCGAAGATGAGAAAGATGTGTCTTTTCATCAATAAGACATTTTGCTTTTATTCTCGTCTTGCCCGTGTTCAAGACACCACAAAACACATATTTTGCGCGTTGTTTCGTTCGACTTGTTGTATGCAGCAGAGATACCATAAACATACTCTATTTATACAAAATTCAGTCAAATGTTCATTAGGAATTTCTCAAGCAGTAAACATTATGTATTTTCCCATAACTTGAGTAACGCTTTAGTGTGAGGTATAAATTGCTTAACTGGTAAAACATATTGTTATTATTGTGTAAGTTGAAGTTACTGGCAGTGTTGGACTACGAATCTCAGTGATTGCTTAAGCATACTTTTTGTTTATTTTTATTATGTTCTCCCCTTTCATTTCATTTTTCAGGCTTCACTTCTCCCACGTTTTATATTATCTTCGTTTTTAGATTGAGACTCTCTCATTTTTTTAAAGTAAATTTTACGTAGTAGTTTTTGGATACTTTGTGAAGTGAATGCAACATTTGTAAATTGTTTTGGGCCGGAAAGACTGATATTGGAACGAATGTAGAATGAAATTACTTTTCTTTACGAATCAATATTTTACAACTTGAACGAGACAGTAGTATATGATAAAAATAGACATATAAATCTTATCAATATTTACTACCGTTATTTGTGATTTTTGCATAGGTAAAAGTTGGTACAAAAATATCATGTAGCATGTATCCCCCAAAGTAACAAGTCTGAATCTGACAGTGTCATGTTATCATCACAGTACGTAGCCATGCTCTGCTCAACTTTCTCAGCTGAAGTGTACACGAGATTGTCAAGCGACGAAGCGGATGATGTATGCTCCCTTTTTCTTTTTCCTCCTTTTTCTACTACACCTACTCATCCAGACAAAGAATCATGAGCTTTTGTTGGATTGGCAGTGGCATCCGCCACCATGCACGCATGCATGAGTGATACACTATTGAAAATGAGTTGTTGTATAGTTGTGCGATAATGATTGTAATCCTCGATTGCAGCGGTGTTGTAAAAAAAAATTCGCATACCACATCGTTTGTCATTGTAAACGTGTGTGTGTGTGCATCAATTTACCATCCATGTTGTAGCTCTGTGTACACCTTACAAAGCATTACGATGAAAGTATAATTGATGGTAGTTGAGCAGTATCAAAAATGTTCACGTTCTGTTTCTCACATGGTATTATAATATTCAAAACGAAATGTGGCTCACAGCATTTAATAAACTGGGGAAATAAATTACTCCAGATAGGTAATTTACATCTGAGATCAGTTTTATGCACGACTAGATTACGCATATTAAGTTTGTAACATATAGCTAATGACTTCATATAGTATATCATCAATTTAAATATATGCTGTATGCATAATGTTATTTGTCTGACAAAATACGCAAACCCTAAACCAATTACTGAAAATAAACAAAAAATACTTGAACGCTGCGCAAACCGCGTACACATTTTGTATGAAGAAAGTAAGTCAAAAACTGAAGGAAACACCACATATATTTCTAAATGAGTAGCATTTAATTTAGTCTAATGTTGCGAGCATATTCGGCATTTGCTGATATGTATGTATTTTGTGTAAAGAGATAATAAAATATTTGCAATCTTTGACGTAGCAAGATATTCCTAATAAATTAAGATAAAACAAGTTTCTACGTTATCTATACCGTGACGAAGATATACATGCATAAGATAGAGTAAACGACAAAACTCAGCACTAAAATGCTATGCTTCAACATAAATTGAATGCAATCATTCACCCAGTCAGTCAATTGTGACTTACTACCATCAGCAAATCGAAAATCATGTTTGGTTTGCACTTTCAGGTATTTGGAGAAAGTAGTCAGCATGTGGTGGTACGGAAGGGAGAAAAAAGCTCTGTCAGAAAATTCTTCATTCACTTTCCGTTTTCCATTTCGTAACCGTCTAAGAAATATACGCTTCTCTGGTGGAAGATGAATTTGAAAAATGCCACGTTCCATGCTTTCTTTCGTTAACCTTCGCCCAACAACATATCGATATCGATGTAGGAAAGTATGATGCCTAAGCTCTCCAACTTCAAACACGCCTACAAACACGATTATCTACATTTATCAGTGTATTTTTTTATATCATTTACACTTTCTCTAAAGATACATAATATGCTTATATCCACATATTATTTTTCTACATTCATTTATATCTCATGTTCCCACATGTAAAAGTGCATGCCATTTTAAATAATGGTGGGGCGTAAAATGAGATCTTCCCGTACCCAATCTTGTTGATACGTATACTCCATTCTCAAGTTTCACTTCAACCACTCGGTAAGGTTGGCCGAAACATCAACATCCATCAACATACATAAAAACGAGAACGTGCGTTCTGTTGCTTTTAACTCACCACACACGACACAAAGAAATGCCGAAGGATAAAAAATCGTCGCTTTTTCCCATACCACTACTACTACAACGTTTTTTAAAACACTTTATTTCAAGCTATTTGATGATGATTTCACATACAAGATTTATGCGTAAAAGGTGCCGTACATTTGGTTCCACATTTTGGCAATTCTCCTTTTTCAACAATAAAAAAAACTTAAGAAGGCGAAATGGTAACTATTTAAATAACTCCACTCCCAGAAAAACATCCAATGAACATCTCAAAGCCACATGCGACAATAGCGCTGAGTTTGATATGCAAATTTTCTCTTTCCCTGGACTGGAACAGGAAATTTACATAAAATTAAATATTTATAGAACAAAAGGATTACTGTAGTGGTTATTCATACACCAAAAAAAAAGTAAAAGTTGTATAGCCAGTGGTAAAAACCAGTGATTCAGTGATGTCATCATCAAATACATGTAAGCATTTCTTTTTATGCCATTCACAATTTATATGTATCATTTGCCCCAGACGTGTTTTTTTATTTTCCTTACTTTACAGCAGTTGTACTATAATGAGCAGCTGTTAAAGTATAAAAGCCACAAAACGCAAAATTTTATTTTTCTGACGTTTTCTCATTATTTTTAAAACCCTGCGTGACTAGGAAAAATAAATTCAAATGTCTGCTGGAAACTTGCAAAGATAATATCTAAGTACATACTACATACATACCTACACAAAACAAATCATGAAACGCAGACCTTCTAAATACTCAGTTTTGTCCATAGTGAAAAAGTTAAAAACAGCCCCACAAACTTTAAACAATGCGGAAGTATACTTATGCCCCTCAGCTGATCGATTATACCAACATTCCACCACCATTGCCAGCGTTATCATTGTTGAAGTTTTCAATTTTCTTTGGAAATTCTAAAAGTTCTTGCACTAAATGCGTCACAGGCAAAAACTTAAATTTCATATTTCCCAAATAATCCTTTCGAAATAGCAATAAGCAGGTCTAGACTGCGTTGTAGTTCTAACCAATGAATGACTAATGATGAAGGTGGAATGGTGAAGTTTTTCTCTTTTTCTTGGAAAGTGAAAGATTAATGTCGAACGCATACGAAAAGCACGAACTATGGAAAATTGCAAATTTCCTATGTGCCTCTTGACAGAAAAGAGAAAGGTGGCAATGACCACGTTACGAGTTACGACATTGCATATAAGTCTGTAAATGAACGAACAACCAGTGGTTTCCTCGCAATGCTACAATACATGTTTATACCCTTTTACTACAGAAACATAAGCAGAAGAAAAGTTTTAAACGCGCGAGCAGGAGAAAGAAATTATGGTTATTTGTATGAGGATTGAAGTGACACTATTCATTCATGTTACGGACTTGCTGCTGTTTCTGACAGGGAACCTTTGTTAAATATTTTACCTAGTTCTTTCTACCAGGTATGTAGTTCGTAAACGTGCATGTTGGAGTAGGTATACAGTGTAAGAGTATGTATGGACGAATGATTATTACTGAGAAATGGGGCAAGTTTTTCTTTCTCTCTGCTTTCCTCAGCTTAACTATTCAAACTTTTCCTGATGATGAGGCATTGTTGAGCAACTGGCTTGCCTACCTTTTGTCAGAAAAAAGAAATAGAGACACGCACGCAAGTTGGTACAAATGTTTATTAGTATCTTGAAGAAATTTTTCGTGGAAACTTGGCCACAAGAATACACAAAGAGTAATATGCACTAACACTACACATTTCATCAAAATGAACTACTACTGAAGGTCATCAAGGGGGTTCTTTTTGATGTTGTCAGAACAGTAAATTTTTACAGAGTAGAGAGTTGCCGCTGGCATGTGTAAAATATATTTTACCATATAATAAAATTAGATATTATAATGCATGCTTGTTGCTGTACAGTTTGTAGAGTATCATGTTTATGATAAAAAGATACCTAAAAGGTAACTGACAATTCTCCAAATTAATTGTACTGCTCAAGGCAGGAGGAAAAATGTGCACTCTTTGTCTTGTGCTTGCATACATAGTTTAATTTCGTCATATGGATACGCTTTGGAGCAAAAGACGTGCTTAGTGAACATTCTCTTGGTTCAATATGTTGAGCACTTTTATGTATTTTTTTTAAGCTGGGCGACCACTACTCGTATAGGCGTTTACAACGTAAAGTCCACAAAAGGAAAATACGGCATGTATTTTTGTGGCATGGCTTACTTTACAAGTCGCGCACTGACAACAAGTTTGTTTAAGAAAAATGATCTCTCGTCACAAACTTAAATGAGTTACATTTGTAACTGTCATTATTAATTGCCTTTGCTGAGGTGGTATTAAACTTCCACTTTGAGGATCAGAACATATTTACTGCAGAGAAGAGCAGCTACCCTCCCATGATCCATGACAAAGAGTGACTTGAAACCAAGCCTTTGGAAACTGGCTGGAAAACTTGTTTGTTGCGAGATATTTTGTCAGCAATGGATTACAGGAGACACACTCTGTCATCCCTTTAAGTTGCGGAATCAACAGAATAACTTGCTGTATGAGACAAGTTATCACGTACGCTTATTGGGGGAAAATGATTGCAGGAGAAGAAAGTATATACACGACAGACTACTTTCTAGCAGAAAAATTGTCTGTCTTTTCTGATCTAGTCTACTTAAGAGCTACTTTGTTCAAACAGACGAAAGTACTCAGCCAAATCGCAGACTCTGAGGACTCATTCCAACTGAACCAATGACTCCTAACAAATGGTTTTATTACGAAACTGGTGGTTAGGTCCTTGAGAAATATCCAGTTTTACTATGTAGCATCAAATGTAAACATGGATAGCAATGATAGCATAGCATCATAGAATACCTTTAATTAAACATTGAATTTTGCTGCTCCATCTAAGCAAACCCTTATTTTTTAAAACACTTTTAAACCGTATCTTTACTGCAAAACATTATTTTATACAGTATTGTTACTGGTACGTTCTGCTTGCATATTATAGTAAAATCATACAAACAAAAATATATTAAAACCGTACAGTAAAAAATGTATTTTGCACATTATGCATGCATGTATACGTATATGAAATATGAAAAAAATATACCATACAACAATAAACGAAATGAAGAGAAAGATAAGCTCATGATATAATAATAATAATAGAATTTTTGTTGACTTTCTGCCACGACATCTACGTCTGAATTTGCACTGGCGGTACAAGTAGTACAAAAACGATGGTATTACTCGGTTCGTTAGACGTTAGACTGCACTACATTATACGATCTAAAAGCAGTAAGCTACAAAAATGAATATCAAACAATACAGTCAGTTTAAGTG
>JAHZMZ010004655.1:0-10883 GCA_027743805.1 Lepidocyrtoides sp. E14
TGATAAAATAGTATAGTAAAGAGTGTTCTTTTGAATATTATGCAAATACTGTGCATGTAAGTTATCTATTGTCTATTAGACCCTAGTTTTTTACATGGAATTTTGAGAAAAAACGGTTCTCATTTCTCTTATTCTAATCTCTCATTTGTCATTTGATGAGAATTTAGAAATGAGAAGTAAAAATCTGTTACGTGGAGTTGAGAAATGAGAAGAGGGTTAGCAATTCTTCACTTGAGAAATGAGAGATGAGAAGAGAATATTGGCCAAGGGGATTTGAGAAATGAGAGTTGTTTTCTTATTTCTCATTATTTCTTCACCTCTACGTCAGATACAGATAAGATACGTATCTGAATCTGTATCTTTTATCTGAGGTCTGAGTCGGATTTATCTGTATCTTTTATCTGAGATCTGAGCCAGGTTTATCTGTATGTGTATCTTTTATCTGAGACTAAAAATTGAAATATCTTTATCTGTAACTTTTATCTGAGGTCAAAATTCAAATTATCTTTATCTGAATCTTTATCTGAAAATCTTCAGATAACAATTCCTGGTCTGGCATTAACATAGGCTACAAAGAGATGAAGTTGATGAATGAATTCATCTCAGATTGCATTTAAAGCAGTTGCTTCGCACACTGCAGTCAACTTGGATCACATAATCCCATGAATTAAAACGGTAGTAGGATAGGCATTGAAGCATTTTTTTAAACTTTAAAATTTCTTTAAAAGTTCCCCGACATATTTAACATTTCTAGCAATAGAGTCAGAAGTCTACAGGTCCAATCATATTTTAGTCATATACTAGTTGTTGAAATTCTTGATTGAAAAGTAAACTTGACGAACACATTTTCAAATTTTTAGTACGTTTATTTTAACGTAGATTGTAGTTACCATTATTGGACCATTTCGTATTCTTGTGACGTTTTTTAATATTAAAGGTACGGTAACGACCTTTGACGATAATATAATATTATTTTGCATAACGGTTTTTAATTTTTACTGCAATATTTTGAGCTAAAGGGTGTTTTTGGAAATAATATCATCGCTTTTCTTATTTCAGTAGTGCTGAAAGTTCTATTTTTTTCAATTTTAGGCTTTTTCACAATTCATTCACTGTTCACACAAACACATCAAAATTCATCTGTTGATAATAACAATGGCTAAGAACGGTCAAAACACCCAGAAGGAGTTAAGTGAACTGAGCACCAGCCACTTCAGTCCCAAAAATGGTCCTGCTGAGTCCGAAGCTGCAACTGGTAACTCCAACGCACAGCTGATTGACCCTCCAACATCCAAAACAGATACCGGTGAAGTTAAAACTGCTGTAAACCGACCGGATATAGAACAGCTAGGTAATTTTGAAACGGCAGTGTCAATATCCAGTAGTAGTTCCAACCATGTAACCAGCAGTTCACGAAAAACTCGTGAAGAGAGAGAAGATGTTCGGAATTTGGTAGAGTACATTGGATCTGGAAGTGTTATCGACACCGTCGAAGAAACAGAAAATGACGTCAACAATTGTGGTAAGACACTTGTTTATTTATTTATCGGCAGTTGTTACAGTACAGTCACATTTCCATTGCCTATTGCTTTGGTGCTGAGGCGAAGTGAAACAAAGTAAACGGTCTGCAATGCAGACTCTGCATGTTGTGTTTATAAGGCAACCGCATATTATTCATTCAGGAGTAGCTAACGTCATCCATGGGTATAGTATACAACTGTGTTTCCATAGATGTTGAAGAAGGAGCATTAAGTTGTGGTGAAGGTCGCAAGATGGTCCCTGCTGCTACACCTCGATGCTTGTGTCAGTGTCTTCGTTTCTTTACATTTTTGAGTTCAAGTAAAACTTTGTAATGACAAATGAATAGAGACGAATAAAGCCTTATCCTTGTCTAAATTTCTGCAATAGTGGTTCCACTTTAGTTCGCTCAAAGTTAGACTGCGTAACTTTGAGTAATTATGGGTAAAACAGTTCTAAAAAATTATTATACAGGGACTTACCATGATTAAATATTTCTATATAATTTAATTCATCGGGTTTCTCAATGCACTTGTAATTTTGTAAGCAGGGCAAATGTCATCAGTTGAGACTGGGGTAAACAACAAAATTCAGTTGCAACTTTCCAAAAATTTAACATCATAATAGAACTTGAAAACAACTTTTCAGTTTAAAAGAATTCAATGCTTGAATTGTTAAATTTATGCAGTGCATTATATCTTTAAATCAGTTTTCCATGTTGAGCCACTATCGGGTTCAAAAGTTATTTATTATCAAAATTATCATACATTGAGGAAAATTTTAAATTCCAACTTGCGACATTTTCGCCTGCTGAGCGACAGAAACATACACAAAAAGTTGTTACGCTTAGGAACAATTCTCTATCATATATTACCGTAGTTACAATTCATATTTTATTCTCCAAGACACTATTATTATTACAACTATTATTACTGTTATTGCATTGACCTTCTTAATTCAGTGTCGCACTCTGCTTCCCTCCCTCCTTCTCAAAAAGATTCATGACTTCTTTTCATGAGAATGTGAGTTAGTAGTAAATAAGTGGAATAACTCAGTTAGTATGAGCAATTGAACATCAAAGAAAATGTTTAACGTAAGTTTCACAGCCCAAGGAGAAATAATGGTCCTTATTTTCATTTGCCATAACTGTGAGCATCGACGACAGCAACGACGACGATCGTCATGTATGGTGATGGAAGAAAGATCCTTGAGAATTTTATATTAGAATATAGAATTATGGAACTAGAGGCCAAGATTTTCCACGAGAAATACTACTTGACAACAACTCAGATGCTATATAACTAGAGGGAGAGACGAATAAAACTGAATTTTCCTCCAGCACAAGTTGTGGCATCGACAAAATATAGCGTCACATTTATCTGCATTTTATGTAGTTCACCGTCTTTCCGCTCACTTGGTTTCTAGATCTACCGGGTTCGTTCATCTTTTCGAATGTGAACAGTAGAGAACTTCTACTACTATTACTACTACTATTACTAGTTTACTCCTTTCTTTTTTTATTATTCTCTTTTTTGACTTGGAAACAACTTTGCAGCAATGTTCACTGCTTACCACCACCACAACTTTTTACTGCTTCTGAGTTTACTATGCGATCAAATGTACATACATTGTATACATGGCCCTGCTAGTAATAATATTTATATTTATACCATCATCGTCCAAGGAACAGTTTAAAATAATTCCATAGGGGCTCTCATATCACCACCACTACTACATACTACCACCACCATGTCTGGCCGAGGAAGACGGCAAGTAAAAAAGATCTTCACATGCATATTACATAAGTTTGTATGATTATATGGCGGCGGTGAGACCGTTATGCTTGTGCAGCATGGCATATTGCACCGTTCTCTTTTTAAAATAGGACTAGCTTTTTGGGGCGATCACACCAAGATCTTGGTAGCGAGACGCTTTTGTAGTCATCATATCAAAGTTGTTGTAGTAATGCTTGTAGTAGTAGTAATAGCATTGGCGTAAAGCTTCATTACATACACGTCGCGGCGACATATAGTATGCGTAGTAGTGTGGCTGTGGCAAGAGTAAAAGTAAAAACAGGAGAGGATAAAGGAAGGAATTTTTTCTTACACGATTTCAAATTTGTATTTACTCCACTCTCCGAAAATGTCACCATGTACCATGCAGCTCTCATTTTTCATTTTTAGATTTTCATGTAATATATGTAAGCTAGTGAATCGTGAGGGGAAAGGGGGAACTTTTTTGAAAATGGTAAATCATCACCGTTATCGCCAACTCGTCTTAAAAAGCGTTTAGGTACATGGGTATGTATGTCACCATTGCCAGTAAGTATTTCTAGGCCTTTTCATGAATACTTTAGTTTTTTTAAACTTTTCTAGACTAACTTATTAAGATCAAACTTCAAATACTCATAAACCATACGTATCAACATATTTACATACCGTTGTCGTTGTACTGCCCCAACGGCAGACGATAACGATGACTTGAATTAAAAAATGTGGAAAATTGCAAGTTGATTGATGAATTTTTGTTCAGATTAGGATATTAAAATGGTTGTTTTCTTACACGTAGTTTCAGTTTTATCCAATTTTTTTATTTCAATTACTTTGCCGTTTTTTTGGCTCTAATGACTTTATTATTAATCAGGTACAAGGTGGTATTGACGATCAATAGGTGAGCGACTAAAGGTTTTCCAATTACCGCAAATTTTCTGTGAACTGCAGTATAATATGCACCATCGGATAGCGGTGACGTCGATACTGTTGATTGAGTGACAAAGACTTTACGAGAGGTTGTTGTATTTATCTTCATCATCATCATCATCATTACTTTTTGTACTTGCACATCGATAGCTGAGTGGCGGTATGTCTGTGACTTTATTTTCTACCAAAGTCGTTTCGTCCGCCGTTCCATATTTGCAATATACATCGGTATCGGTCGTTCACACCTTCTAAAGCCAGCTAGGTAACTGAATGACGCGTCGTAACTTTTAAAACGCATTTTATAAAAGTGTCGCGCAAAAAATATCACGGTTTTTAAGTGGTGATTTACGACACTGCACTGGAAAGGTTATTATACTTTTGCTGTGGTACTGTGATTTTCCATCATTCAGTCAATTTCGCTGTTACTTTTGTAGATTACTAATTTCTTCGAACTCACTATCGCACAGTTAGATACTTAAACGCTTTAAAATTGAGTTTGCAAATATCAGCAAAGCATTTCTTCAAATTCATTAACCAAAATGAAATGCTGCCTCTGTTAAAACACCACAGACCATGGAGTCATGGTCACAAGGAAGTAAACAACGATAATCTCGAAATAAACTCGTGCACGCTACGGTGCTACCTCATGTCTTTCTTGTCTGTCTACCAGCATAACGTAACACTAAATATGTAATGGTATTGGCAACAGTATTAAGCCGAGCCGGATTGTGGCACACTTTCTGGTTTCCTCTAGTATTTTCAGGAAAGTCCGGAAAGCCCAGGCTCGTCTGTGGTATGGTAAATTGGTTGACTATTTTATGGCAAGCATATTTGGGCAAAACTTAACCTACCTTTCAAACTCTTCTTATTCCATTTCATATTCTACTACCATAACCACTGCTGCTTCTACTACTACTTGTATTGAATAATTTAAGATTGCTATTCTGTTGTTCTCTTTACTTCTAATCTAGGTTAAGTTTAATGATGCTTGTACAAATTTACTTTAAGTTAAGTGAATAAGTTATGTGCTGCTATTTGAAACGCGCATTTGTATCAGGGCAAAGCGGCAATTTTCTTCTTTTTCTTTTGATAATTTTCTGCAGATAGATTTACATAGGAGGAATTTTGCCGTTGTCGTTTTTAGTGAGCAATAGTAATAATAATAAGGATGATGGAAGACTTCATTGCAATTCCATAGTTAACCAGTAGTAACTCGCTGTTTAATCAGTCATTACTATTTCTGCGACTTTGAGACAGGCAACGATAAGCCACGACACTTAACACACGGCTATTCCATCAACATTGTCAATATTATTGCTTCAAGTAGTTTATTATCATACATGATGTACAATGACCATGTTGCTTGGTATAATAAGCATGGTAAATGAATAAACTAGTTCAAAAGTCTCCTTCGTATCAATTTTCTGTTAAATAGCATCACTCCCATCGGTAGAATGTTGTTACTTTACTGGACGAGAAAAGACAACGGGCAATTAACACTGGCTAGAAAATGTACAATGAGACATATAAGTAATAAAAATAAATGACGCACATTGCACATGGTACTTCCACGATCTATTATGTATGTTTCTCAAAAGTGATCATATTTTTTCATAGATAGCTCGTTTCTTAACGATTATGTATTTGTATGAATATCCTCTCGTCATTCACTAAAATTAGCGACAAGTTGTTATGTTTTGATTTGACCATAGTTAATTACCTGGGTATACTTCCAACTGTCCAAAAGAAGAATGTCTTCATTGCTCTTTGTCAGGCGTCGCTTTTTTCTCATAATATCCCATGTGCACGTAGTAAGTATGTATTGTCTGCTCTAAAATATTTTATTCAATTCAAGCATCATTGAAATTTTGTTTCTGGTTTTGAAAACTCATAAATAAAATGTGAATAGATACATATTACATACTGTCTGCGTGTCATATGATGACTTTGACACTATCGGCCTCGTGGTTACTGCTGTAGGTTTTACCTGGAAACTCACATGTGGCTTAATACAATATTATAACTAGTTTATTTTAACGCTTCACAAAAACTCATTATTGCTTTCTTGGTAGTATGCATTTATTACACATTAGTTTCTAGCAATTTTGTACAAGTTTGAAGCAATATATTTTGGAATGCATCAATACCCACTACAAATATCCAGGAAGATTATTAAAATTGAAGCCATTGAGTTTCCAAGCCAAGCTATTATTTATTGGTTTTTTCTTACCTGTCAACTATTTATAATAATGTGCGTCATTCGTGCTGATATATAGGTATTTATTTTCTATTTATTATGCATGCACTGGAAACGTGGACAAGATAATAATAACGCATGTTGGATGTAAAAGCTTAAAATACATAGATCACCCGAAGGTGTGTGCATTGATAGTTTTTTGAACTCATTTCCCATTACTTACCTCTCTGTAAAATACTGTATTGTTAATGCGTTTGCACATCAATACCATTATATACTCGCAATCCATTATGAATGAGTCAGCTTGCGGCTATTATTGTACTTTTTAAGCAGTATGCTCCTATTACCAAACTGGTGTGTAATAATGGTGAAGGTGACACTCACAGTTACCAGGAAATTGAAACTGAAGTACCTAAACACTACTTTCTTTGACAAAATATCCAATAATTCTAACTCAATATATACTTATCTTTTATTTCTTCAACGTGTCAGCAGCAGACGGTGGAAGTATTTTAACCTTGACTAACATCATTTGTTTAAAACTCCATTTCCATTTTCTAGTTTCCAAAAATAATTTTAAACTTGTAGAAACGCAGAAGGTAAAACTTTATTACGTACACTTCAATTATAGTAGGTATGTAAATATTTATTCGAAATAATCCATACATTCCCAACTTATCTAGTTTGTCTGTCAATGTTTTTAATACATGGTATTTACTACTTCCAGCACCATGTATTATTATTACATGTTGCCAACGTAGATACGGTATATTATGCCAATACGTAACAAAACTAATCGAACGAATGATCATTATGTTTTCATTGTTTTTAAATAATATACCAGTCCTTGAAATGTATTTTTTCATGTAGAGCTTCAGGTATTCACAGTATGAGCGAAATATGTGTGTCATCAAAAGTCGATATTGGATAATTAAAATAAAATGAGCTACGAAGTAAAATATGTCATTCAAAAAAAACATTTACCTTTCTTATGAATGTAAAAATGTGCGGAAATTGACGTACCTGTACAACTTACGTAATGAATAGCATCAGTTTCCTTGACGTTAGTGACTATTTAAACTTTAAACCAACTGTCAGGATATTTAGATTTGGAGAAGACGATAAAGCTCACTGGAATGAAAATTGTTATGTACATGCTTTCCAAATGGAAATAGTAATATATATTTAGTGTTGAATAAAAGGTTAGCAGCATGTAAGCAGCCTATTTTTTTATTAAAAGAGTAAGGGTTAAATCCAGGAAATTAATTACATGAGGGCAACATTGTTTTGATGACATGACAAAGTGGTTTACATTAATGTATGTAATAATAATAATACAATACGTAATCTAGTAATGTACGAATGAATGAGTAATGCTAATGTATTTAGGTGGTGTAGGCATGTTCATTGTATTTTTTCAATTTTCTTGTCGGACCAATGTCTACCGCTTATATAGTACAGCAACCAGTTGTCTAGACCAAGCAAGCAAGAAGAGTTAATAGTGCAAGTGAGCAGCACTTGTCAAAAATTTATGAGCTAAACTGACAACTCTGGTTACCACATTAAATTCAATGAAAAAACACAATACTAACGGTTGAGTGTTCAGAAAAAAAGACTTTAAACCTATTCACGGTTTCCCTTCTCCTCATGCATATATTATGGACTTGACAATAATTATGCTGCTGGAAAGAACCGTCAATTTTTTGTATAAAGAAAACCACCATCAAGTATTTTTTGTTAGAGAACACTGGTGTTATAAAAATGAAAATTAGTTTGCTGCTTGGGGTGTTGGATTATTATCATTATCATTATGCAGGCTGCCAACAAAGTACGCGTTTGCTTATGAAATGAAGAATATGAGATGGTGGCGGTGACACTGATGTCGATAAGTTTGCCATTTCAAAGAAATGTATTATTTTTGTATTCTTTTCTCCCCCACACATCATCTATTATTTAAATTGGCCATTTTTTGCAGTGCAATAAAGGGTATTCACCTTTACCAGAAAAAAAATCAATTTAGGTGATTACATTGTAACGCACATACATAGGGAAATGTAATAATAGTAATGAAAATATTTACATACATTTTGCACTTGAATACATAGGATCCTTGTGTTAAGAAACTTCAAGTTACATTTATCAGCATTTTTTTCTTCTCAAAGCCTTAAATTTATTATTGGAGCACTATCTGTTTGGAGTGTCTCCATTATGGAAGGTTTGAGAAACTATGCACTCCAGTAGAACTTTATTATTAATCTTGTCCTAATTCATTTCATTTCTTTTCCCTTTAAACTTTTCATACTTACACTCAAATAATGTTAGCTAACCTCAAAGCATAATATTATTTAATTTTGCATGTAGAAACCTGAATAAATAATGTCACTTTTAGCTACCCAAATAATGTAATATTTTCTAGACTTAATCTAAATTGTAAATTTTGTTTTAATTCCCTAAAAAGAAATGCTTTAAGCGTTTTTTTACATTTTCTTTTTTCAACTCTGTTCTAAAGAAATTCTAAAGAAATGTCTGTGTTGCCTATTGTAAGTACGCATGTTTGTATGCAATAATTATCTATCAGCGTATTTTGATATTTCCTTATTGTTCCACTACAACTAAATTACGGTTAGAAGGGATACGAGCTACGAACAAGCTCAGTAAGACAAAAAAACAGGCGGGAATGAGTGCTCCGTTGCTGCCGAAAGAAACTTGCACTTACAAACACACACAATGAGTAAGATTGCATGTCTGCTCGCAGCGCGGTAGTAATAATAGTAGTACTACAGTCAATAATACTACAGACAGACATTCATGCCCGTAGTGCGTTGCGTCAAGTGCGTTAACGCATGTTTCAAAAAAAGGAACAAAAAAAGTTGCGTTTGCGTTTGTTCCTCCAAGAGCCTGAGCGAACAAGGATGCATCATTATCATCATCATTATTGTTATTATTATTGCATCTCTTTTCTGTCTACTTCGTACGGTATGCAAAGAGAAAAATAGACTTATGTTATGATGATGATGACGGGATGCAAGTTCTGAAGTGAACAACCAGCGAGTTTCCTCACACTGTCTGCTGCACACACGCATAATATCCTCCTCTCCTCCACTCTTGTTTTCAGCGTCATGCGTAAACTTTTTTTTCTTCTTCGTAATGATGATACACTCCTTTTTTGCCCTTACCACAAACAACAAGTATACTCATCTTTTGAAAAAAAACTCTATCATTATATTTAAACTTATCGTTGATAGTAGTCTCCGGTATAATATTTCCTTTCATACTTTCATAGTTGTGATAGAAGCGTCAACGTTGTAGTGATAGAGCAAATATTACGATGGAGTTTTATATTCGGTAGATTTTTTTTCCTAGCTATAAAGTATTTTTTTTCTTGTATGTCTAGTCAGTGAACGAAAAATGAAACAAATGTTTAAAAAATATTCCTAAGAATTTTCAAACTCTTATCCTCCTCAGCGACTCACTTTGTTGCCGTGTTCAAGCGTTTTTTTAGGCATGCATGCTTGCATGCAAACTGTGTTTTGGATGCGTCGAGTCCTGTTTTTTTATCTGGGCATGTAGTAAGTATGTAGTGGTGTGGCAGTAACATGGAAAAATTTGAAAGAGGAAAAAAAAAATCCTCTGCGATAATGCGCTTTGCTTACTTTGCTGCTATCACTAGAGAGACAACTATTTTCCCCTGTTTCCACCGCTTCTGCTTCTGCTGTTGTTACCGTGTTTTTAGTGATATCTACACAGCGTTCAGATATAATTATAAGGTTTGCGTCATACGCTATATAATAATAATAATAAGTAAAATAGTAGTTGAGCTTTTAAAAAAATTCTTCAACCTTATAAAGGCTTCCTTTTTTGCCCTTGGCTTATCTTGATCTGAAATATTTCGAAATACTGTCGACATCAAAGCGTATTTACCACATTATGCCTGTATCTTATGAAAGATTTCTTCTTCTTTTTGTGTGTTACAGGATAGCTTTGCTTTTTTTTCGTGCCTCTGATTTGAATTGTATATTATGTAGTTGCGCTGTTGTTTTTTCTGTTTTAAGTACAAACAAGTGTGGTTCTCTCCCGCCCAGTCAAATTTTGGTTTGAAGAAAAAAAAGGATATAAAACAGCGTTTTTTCTTACTTTTGTCTTTTTTAAGTTTTACGACATTTATTCAAAACATTTAATTTTGAAATCACTCGAATAAAAAAAATTTAAAGAATAAGCGACTCTTTTCCTCTGGCTGTCCAAAACTGATGTGGATGAAATGCGACTACTGTAAAGAAAACGTGTAGTTCCATAGGTCGATATTTTCTTGGACAAAGATGCTAATATGTTTCTGACAGAAGAGACAATTGATCCGTAATGATAAGAATAATCGAAAACGACTTTCAATGATAAACAATTATTCTTTTTAAATGATGCATGTTGGAGTTGAAAAGCGACAAACTGTTTACATGCGCGAGACATATTAAGCA
>JAHZMZ010004656.1:0-10148 GCA_027743805.1 Lepidocyrtoides sp. E14
AATTTATTATTGTTTTCATTAGAAATTATCGTGTTTACTCTTTTTAATATGATTGTTTATCTTTCGGTATTTTAGAAAATCGGTTATAAAAACAACTATAAAAGTTTTTATCATCTAATCGCTCTGAACAATATCGTTTTCAAAAATTTTATTACAGTTTTCAGGCTGCATGATCTGGTTTAACTGGTTTTAGCTTTGAGAGTATAAGCAGTAATTCGATAACATGGCTACCTACCATATCAAAATAAAAAATTAAGCTTGGTTTATTAAATTCAACACAATTTTTAAAACGATTTTTACGCTTATATTTAGCATACACAAGGTGTTGACAGCTTTCAGCAATGTCGTGCGTTTGTGGCTAAGGTAGTATACTTTCTGGTCTTTGCTTTGCATAATCTAAACTCACAAATGTTACACGCATAAGTGTAGATTTTAATTGGCAGATTGGTACTATTAAGTGGGTTTTAATGAGTGTGAAAGCAACAAAGATAATGATGATAAAATGCTGAAAGCAGTCATTCTGACAGAAAATATAATATGGTAATTATTCCTACTACACACAACGGCTGATAACTAGATGACAGTATTGATTTGCCCGATGTTCTCTCAAGTGTAAAATGAATGAATTGGAGGAAAAGCAAACATGTTATTTAATGAAGGACCGTGTCGTTCTTTATCTCTGTCCTTTTACACGACATCATAACATCTGAATGAACGTAAAGTGTTCTTCACACAGTATTATTAATGGAACTGAATTAAATACTATGCAATTCAACCACCATGCTTTCACTTTCATCAAATTTTATTATGAGTGAGTAAATACTGCGTGTGTGTAATATGCTGCCTTTGTACATATTATGCGTTTGTACTACGACTGAATGTAGTGTAGTAGAAGGATGAGTATAAAACCAGCTTAAATATCGGCATTTCCTCCAGACTTCATGGTTGTTTTGGTGTTGCAGTAATTTCTCTATACATGTTGCTCGAGAAGCGTTCGTTTCTCAATATTCTATCATTGTATTTAGCTATAACTCTGTGGCAGGAAGTTTTTGATGGGCCAAACGAGCAAAGTGTAATGCGTAAAATAGACAGTCTCATAAAATATGAACGTAAATATATAAGCATGTGATATCCTCGGACACAAATTGCTACTAATATTATTACACGTAATATGCACGACATGTTGTGCCCTTCCACCGTACACACCACACCACCATACCACCAAACGGTTACCAACATTTTATGACGCTATATAATGTGCTGGGTATTAATACTTCTTCTCTCCGGTGACGGCGAGGATGGTACTTGCAACTACTGAAAGTTATGTTAGTACAGCACAAAACAAACAGTAATAAGTGTAAGTTTAAAGTTCAACTTGAGGTGAGTAGGTGTAAGTGTGTATCATCTAGAGTTGTGGGATCAACAAGAGGACCATTAATGAGCCTTCTTGCCATTTGGTAATTGCTTATGAACCTAACGCAATGTAAAGATAAGCATGAAAGCAATCAGAACAGAGAGTTCAAATTATGGTCCATATGAAAAGGTGAAAGTTAGATCGAGATCAGATTACAGAAGCATGGTGAGCTTAGAAAAAAAATACATTTATGTGGCAAATTCGCTCAAGTGAAAACTTTTCCTTTTAAAAATTAACCAAGCAGTGATATGCTTTCCACTCATGCCTATCATCATCGTCACTATCTACCTCTTCTAAAGAAAAATCTTGCTTGAACATTTTGACTTTCAACCTTTCTCCCTTCTTTTCTCCGTGCTTTCACAGGACTCGAGCCATTTCCATTTATTTGCTTTAAAAACATGAGCACCCACTAGGACCACCGTAGCCAGAAACAAACCGCCTGTGTATTTTAGAGGAGAGAAGAGGGAGAGAGAGAAAGAGTAAAAGTACGTGTGTTACTCGGATAGTCATCATTTTCAACATCGTCATCATAATGCATTATTTATTTTCTGCATTCAATGGTTCCCTTTTGTTTCCTCGCATTTCCTTCATTTGATTTCTTTCGTTTTCCAACTCCTGCAATAAATTGATGATGCCATTAAATTATATATTATGGACGGGAGAATGGTGTTAGTGCTGTGGTGAGAGTAGTAAGAGGAAAATTGCTGTACCAAGTTTTTCCTTCTGTGTGAATGAGAGGCACAAAATTCATGAAAAGAAGGAGGAAAAGCTCAACTGCTTCCCATCCCATTGAACAAATTTTATGCTATTTACTATGCCATTCAAGGCTGTGAATGTATTGTATAATGGGCTATATGGAAAGAAACGATTTTATAATTGGGCCATATGCATTTCACGTGGTAATGGATGGATCTCCAGAGAGAAAGCAGTGTAGTAAAAAGTAGTGAGTATATACTAGTAGCCCCAATCACATAGTCCAATGATGATTATCATCATGCTTTTTACTCATTCACCGTGTGTCTGTTTTCTTCGGAAATTGGTAGCGATGCCAGTAGATAATGTAATGTTACCTAACCGTATAAATACCACTACACTAAATACCTATACTCCGACTCCGAGAAACAAAATGCATGTACATGCAGATCATGAGAACATAATAATAAGACACACTTTTGCATAGAAAGTGCCACCATTATTTCCTTTAAATTTGCACAGAGTCTGTCCCACAAGCATGAAATGCATTTTACGTGTGTGCTTCTCACTCATTTTCTCTTTCTCTCTTTTTCCCGAGTACAAACCACGGAATAGAAGCCCTTCGGCACAAAGTATACAACCAGCCAGCCAAAACCAAACCATCTTATCACCCAGCAGTCATATTATTAAACCGATTGGATGTTCAAATGAAAGTTGTACCAGTTGTGTGCGTGTAGTCGCGATGATGGCTACACGATGATGATGATAGTGGTAGTAAGACTACGGTTTGGAAAAGGAAGTAACATAAGCTAACATGCCGTTGCTATTACCAAAACCAATGAAGCGCCAGCAATATGCTTCATTGCATTACTTTCATATACATAAGCCCTACACTACATGTACGAACAAGAAGCAGAGCAGAGACAAAGCATCACTCTCTTCCTTGGAATTTACTCGTTCTAGCGTGAATGTTGCAATGTTAAACATGCGAGAAAAAGCGATCAAAATCATTGACATGATGATCGTCAACTAGTGACCACTGTTTCGTGCACTTGCATAGATATGTATAACGAAAATATGCAGTATGCATACATGTCGTATGGGTATACATTCCTAAATACCTAAGTATAGCTTTTGGCACAGTTGCCAAATGGTTGATCAATAAGGTCATCCAAAATTCTAATCTTGACGCTAAATGCACAAATTTCCCTTCCTCGGACACATGTGATAGAGATTGATCTTATCATGTATGTTTAGTTGGGTCTGGTCTGTAACAACCAAGCCTGCAGAGTTGTGTTTTTCAAAGTAAAAGCACTAACAGCAGAGAATCACATTGATATATTCCTGTCCTTTTTTTCTATGTTACCCACTTTCTTTAGATTTTAAAACGACAGAAATGTAATCTAGTTTAGATTTCTGGATTCAGTGAACCGCTTTTGAAAAATGAGGTTGAATATGTTGTTGTATTTATGCATATATGTATTTTTTTGTACTCTACTAATTAAGTTAAAACCAAAAGAAGATGAATGTTGTATTAATATCTACATAAAACATGGAAATGTCTTATTTACTGATGAATAGAAATCATTGATCATTTTAAATTTTTCTTTCACAAAACTATATATAATGAGCTCGAAATAAGCCGTTACATAAGAACCTTAATGAAGTTCCTTAAAGTCGAAGCATGTTTCATGTGCCTATAAGCAGCTTTCTTTCAATTGAGAGAAAAATCGAAGATGAAACTCCCTTTTGCCTTTTTTCTCACGGTTCCAATCGCAGAGATGGAAAAAGATTTTTTTTACCTTCGGCAAAATTATGTTCAAAAGACGAAATGGAAAAAAGTCAGCAATATGAAAAGAGGATAGAACGCATGTCATATTGTACTAATAAACTAGTGTTTTTGAATTAGTTTATCTGCACTGTAGACTTTGCCTCCTTGGAACAGTCATTTTATATATTTATACTCATTTTCTTCTAAAGATGATTGTCTACTTCTAAACATTTCGAATAAACCAAGTTGTTTTAACCTGGTATCGCTTTACTTTCTCTTTCTTTGATTCCAATCCTTTTGTACGGCGACTTATACGCATCCTAGAAAGATCAAAATGCGCTTACACAGTCATAAGTAAAATTTCTGAGAACAACTTACCGAAAAATAATCCTCTCTAAATGGAAACTAAGAAGCATTATTTGCCTTTACTATCAAATATATGAGGAAAGAAGAGAAAACGAAGGAGAATTTGTTGTTTTACTTATTGTGCGGTACAAAAACGAAACCTTTGATATGACTATAGGGCATAGAGACTTTAAAATTAATCTTTCACAAGTATTCAACATGTATGCATGTGCGCTTCTTCTTATTATTAGTATAATACTTTATAAGTAAAGCAACAGAGAAAGCTCTAATATTTACATTTTTCAAGTAGTTTCTAAAAACACATTTAAAAAACTATGCATATTTTATACAAGTATGTTGTATCTGGGTTCATTCACATAAGCAAAATACAGGAACGGACAGGTAAAAGACACACAAATCCGTAATGAAAACATGCTATCATGCTTGTAGTAGTAGTAGTAGCAGTAGCAGTATGCGTAGGAAGAACTTTAAAAATGGATAGGCAGTAGTAAACAGCAGTAATAAATACATTTTGCTAAAAAATGCATGCATGCTAGTTGGAATATGATGGGGGTTCACACTACACTGGAAAAGGTGGAATAGTAAAGGGAGATCCGGTAATGTGAGTGATATATGATATTATTACCATTAAGAAAGCTTAGGAAAAAAGTGCTTGTTTTGCATGGAAAATTGTGTAAAAACAAGCCGAAAGTTAGCTCTTTACAAACCGCCTTAGAGAAAGACGTGCTAAAGCTCACAAAAGCAAAAGGAGAACTTTTCTCTTTCCATGCCAAGCCAAAGTAGTAGTAATAATAATAAGATGAAAACTGAAAACTTCCGTCGTCCTCTTCTTCTTCTTCTTCTGCTTCTTCTTAAAACGGAGGAAGATACGTACAAAGAATATTATAAGGATGAAATTGGATGAGTTTTGGAACAAGCAAGCACACAGCGATGATACTCACTCACAACCCTGGACCATGTGAAAATAAGCAATAAAAGGATAAGGCAATATACTTACAGTCTATATAGTATACACACTACCACAATCATCCCTGTCTCTCAACTTACTACTTGTATAATATGTGCCTACTTTTGTTACGATCACCACCATTGCCATAATAAAAAAAACTAACTTAACTTACTGCAGCCCTGCCCTAGAAGATTTTTTTTTTCCAACGCTATCTACTAGACTAAAAAGCGACGCTGATACAGCCTGAAAACTTTAACTGTTTGCGAATATGAAACTCTGTGTTTTTCATTCTTAAGAATAATTCCTTTTTCTTTACTTGTATGACAGTATAAAATGTGTTATGTTCCTTTTACTCATTTCATTCATAAAACTCGGGTATTCCACTGGAGTTGCCTATATGCAATCTACAAGAGACAATTTTTGAGGATCTAGTTACTTAACAATACCTATACTCCTAGCACCATCATAGTTTCAGTCCAAAAAAACCGTGAATGGTCAACGTTAACTTTAGATATCACCCAATGGTAAGCATGTGAAAGAACTTGCTTGTCATGTTAATAAACGACATATTATTCTCATGGGAGGGATGATGATTATAAGTCTATGGTACCTAGAAAAGAATACCCTTCAGTTCAGTGTCTTCTTCTTCATTTGGATGATTTGCTTCTTTCCTTTCTCTCTTGTTTTCTTACTTGATCTGTGTTTTTCTAGGGATGAAATTGCTATATATGGTCCGCATCAAAAGTAATCCATGTCTGACGGACACAACTAGATGCTAGCGTCTTTGGATCTGTTTCAAAAGATATTTCATGTATGTATTTACACGTACCTAAATACAGAGGGAAACAAGCAAAAAATTGCTTACGGTACATTTTATTACGGATTTATGCGTTCACTCAAAAAGTAAATCCATGTGCACCTACCTGTTTTATACAGTCTTTAGAAAGTAAATAGGATGTATTATTACCAAACATTGTTGGTGGTATATGTACATTGTTGTTGTAAAATATTTTCGTGTATATATTACTTGTCTCAGCAATATAAGTTCAGTCATTTAGGTGCGTACGTACGTACAGATAAACGTACGAGTTGAGCCCGACGTGGACTCGGGTATGATGCAACTTTGACTACTACACCGTTAAACAAGCAACAACAAAGAAAGGATTTCTTCAACTGGTGATCCCTCCTTTGTCCGTTTTATTCTTTGCCGGAAGATCTTTTCTCAATTACATCAAATGTACTTTTGAATTTATGCCCTTGTCTACTTGGAGAAAATACTTTCTCCCATCAACTCACTTTCGCGTTCATTTTCTTCTGATGTAGGCACACGGCTGAATAGAAAGCTGTCTTTAAAAGACATCAGTAAGGTATCAAGCAAATACAGCAGTGCAGTATAGCGTTATGTATTGTTTTTACTTATATTGGCATATTATGAATATACAAGACTGAACGGCAAATAGAAATGAGAAATACATGCTTACATATTATGAGTTCAGCTCAGAAATGTTAAATAATATTCTATAATTTAGTATTTAGAACGAGTTCTTAAACATTCCCACTGATGTTAGAAAATGAAGTATTTTCAGTGACTTCAGGTAGCGTGCTCATTTCGTTCATATGGACAAACTGAATAAAATGTTGTTTTGATGATGGCACTGCTGGAGTCAGAATATTACGACTACACGTTGAGTGTTCATGAATGTTTCTTGGAAAGTTTTATTTATTAACATAAAATATTCATTCTAATGGAGAATTTCGCATGCTAAAAGAAAGCAAAATATTTACGCGTGAACCTGACCATTATAAAATTTCCAGGAAACGTCATTTGAGTCAGTATATACTACCTACGTAATAATTCATATATAATAACAATATTTTCGAGGAAAGAACAGTATGAAGTGTTTCCAAAGACAGCTTTATGCACACCAAGGCATTTATATTATAAGAAACAAGAAGACATTACCATTTAGCATGAAAATTTAACTTTGACGATGATTAGATGCTAGCATTTTGAGCAGGTGAAGTAAGGTAAAGTCTAAGTTTTATTTTTATGATCATGTATGCTGCAAACGGGGTGGAATGCGAAATGAGGAGACTTGGTCTGTGTATCTCTGCTGCACGTATCTACTACGTAAGTACACTTCCACGCATGTTTAGATATGCAGGCAACATTTACAGCGCACAAAATGTTACTAGACGTTCTGCTGATTCTTACCCAGTATGAAGCAACAACATCAGACATCGACGAATGTGCACGAAGGAACGTACACAAAATTACATGTGGAAAATAGTGAAGGCATACTATCATCATCTATCGCCTTTTTTCATTTTCCCTTCTTTGGTTCGCATAACATACCAAGTTTAACTTTGTCCTTGTTGCTTGTTTTGCCGTGAGTTTTCCTTCTTTTCCACTTCATCTTCTCTCTTATTCCAGCTTTCACACAGGTTTTACTCCAATTTGTTTGCTCAATTCAACATCAAAGGTCTTACTGAAACGTTTGAGCTGAAAGCTCCGGATCCCCTTGGCTGTTGTAGTATGTGTATATGTATAGCTGTAGTAGTAGTAGTAGTGGATGCTTTCTTTCCGGGTACTCTCTTTCATCTACGACTAACTATTGTGAGAAAAGGTGGAAAAAATCTTGGCAGCCTATTATCCACAAATATATACACTCTCTCGGGTTCTTTAAAGGTTTATTCATGTACACAAATGAATGTGTGCATCGTGCCACGAACAAAATAACAAGAGTCTAAAAGAAGCTAGGGAAGAAGTACAAGAATCAACATTTTCTTAGTGCATGAAGTGGAACACAAGCGCAAAAAAATCTGCAAAAGATTCCGGTTTCACTTTGTAAAAGAGAGAAAAAAATGAAAGACATGCCATGTCCAACCAATAGCATAACATTTTAAAATGAGTAATTGTATAACTGGAAATATTTGATGTTATATAGATACCCGCAATATTTTGTCTTGTGAATTCAGATTCTCAGCAATATCTGGTGTATTGTATACATTATCTCATTAAAGACGTAAGTTTCTATTCAAGTACGTCAACAGTTTTCTGTTTACGCTTATAATTTGGATGTTGACGTACCATAAAAGTATACTGATTACGCAATGCACTTGCCTTATTTTATTCATTTTCGGTATATGCATGTATGTAAATACTTCATATAATAATTGTACGTGCTGGTATTGAAAGAGAAATTTCGCAACACAAAATTCAATACTGATTTTTTGAACGCATCGTTATTTATTATTATTTAGGTATGTATCAATTACTATCACTTGAAATCAACTGGCTGATGGAATTCCATGAATTTATCAGTAATAGTTTGTTGCGCAAATAAATTTTAATAATAATAATAATAAGCTGACTCTCTACTACCTATTTTTTTTACATAACTATTCAGTAATATTTTCAATAAGAAAACAACACAAACAGCATACATACATATGTATTGTGTAAAGCCTACCACTTATTTTCTTTCTTTTGTGTTCGCCCAGTTATTACGCCAATTTTCGTCTTCATACGAGGAAACGTTTCGTTTGACAAACGATCCTCTTTTCCCTTCATCTCGTTCATTCAAGCCGAAAAAATGAATTCAGGGGAAGCTTCCTCTGCGTCTTTTATGAATATACTAACTAATACCTCACTCACACACTCTCAATTTCTCAACAACATGCAGCAGTGGGTGCACACTGTTGCGTGGTTGACTGATTTGAAGAATATGTAGTAGTGCTTTCTGAATGACTACTACCACTACCACCCTTGCTATACTTCTTTACAATGAAAGCGCTCAAGTGACTATTATTTCTTGTAAACTATACTTTGTCATATACATTTATTGAGCCTTCTACGCACGAGACGCTGCGTCGCTTTCTTGAACAAGTTATACATTGTAAAATGTAGAAACATTATTGTCTTCCTGGTGATGTTGAATATTATGAATTCGAGCGTTTACTGTACTATAAAGCCGACACGGTAGTGTGTTAGACAGAGTATAAAAAAATATGTGCATAAGTATTTCCATTTCCTCTGTTCTACTCCTTTTCTCCAGGAATCGGTCAAGATTGACATGAATGATATATCAAATTGAAAAATGTCTTGCTCTCACCATTAAAACCCTTTTGTATATAGCGATGGCTCCCCTGGTTGATTTCCTCTTCACGGTAGCAGCAACTCTATCGTTGTACTCTTCTCCAGACATTACTGCAGAGAGTCTCAAAGACTCTCTCCTTTCCTTCCTTCAGACTGTTCCTTTTCTCCATTTTCTCTCCATTCGCTGCTGAAAGCTTGCAGTTTACTGTTTTATCATGGTCGTTTTTGGATACAATGAACATGAATTCGCTTTCCACATGAAATGTAATCCAAAGCAGGTTAACTAGCTTCTTTACACGCGCTGAACTATAAAAGTAGGTAGGTAATGAAGTAGTGAAGGTGGTGGATTTGTTGCGCCATGGAATTTAAACCCGGAAATAGAAAGTTCCTTTTCTATCTGTTCCATTTCCTACATTAACACATGCATGCAGTCCTACTCTGTGTACGCGTGTGCTGCATTGCAATTTTCTGATATGCTAAAAGTATATTATCCAGTTACAATAGAACCGCCTTAAAATTGTTTGTCTTCAAAGTTTAAGTGCATATGCCCTTGTGTACACTTGTTTTACATAAAAGTTCAATAATAATGAATGTATAAAGCATTAAAAAGATTCGATCCTAAGAATTTCGAAGCAAAATCAATTAGAAAATTTGTCCGCTTCATCTCAGTTCAAGGTAAGGGGAGCGATTTTGTGCTCAATAAAAGAAAAATTCAATTTTGTCAACATCAAACAATATAGTTGTATGATTGCTTGTATAAAAACACCAAATTTAAGGAAATATCAGTATGTATAAGAGAAAAAATAGTACTGTAATACCCTTTTTATGCCCCAAACTGATGATAATATTAATGCAC
>JAHZMZ010004657.1:0-12944 GCA_027743805.1 Lepidocyrtoides sp. E14
TCAGTGTTCAGAAAAATTCAGAGCAATAGCAGCAGTTTTGTTTGAACAAACATCATTTAATGAACATTGCTGACATACATACATGTATGCATCATGCATACATGTGTAGTAGGTACATAAGACCAACAGCATAATGTCGTAAAAACTAGTATTTAAATAAATAAATAAATAATGTACATACACGTAATAGATATAAAATACCACATTGATGAAATGTAATATATAATTATATCGCAGAAAACACTTTCCGAAAGAATATCATGTGAAATGGAATGGTCAGTTATATGAAATCATTTATATTTTGGGTGGAGACTGAGACTCTGCACTTCACTTTCGCTACATTTTTTAGCTGTCTTGTACAACTGTTAAGCATGCCCAACTCAAACTGCAAGGTGCAAAAGCAATAAAACCTATATGAAATCATCTCTATAATTACAATTTGTACAGTTCAAAAACATATCACAAAGAGGTTCCAGTTCTATGTGGTACTGAGCGAAATTGCAATTGTTGGGATAATAAATTTTTTACATGCTTACTTTACCTCTTGCCTCTAGGTCGCCCACCAACTTTTTTTTCTTTCATTTGTGTATCTAAGCAAGCTAGTAAGCGAGTATTTCTTTAGTAAGCAGCATAATACCTGTGTGACTGTAACCAAAATATAACTTCGCAGAAATAACTTGCAATTGTGCCTACCGCACAAACTGGTCTTTTATTGACGACGTCCCGGCTGCAAGATTATGATAATGCATAATATTTGTTCCCTTCGGTTCGGATATGCTGGCATTTTTCAAAGTACATATACCATATTATGCACTTTCAAAGTGCTACAAAAACCGCTTCATTTCATTCTGTCATTTGGAGTATTTTGGTAAATAAAACCACGATTTTCCATGAGTGTATTCAAATTAAACTAATCAGATATAATGCGTATATTCAGTCGGAAAATTGTTTATAATGTCGTTTGGTTTTCTAAACTGAATTCATCTAAAGGACGCTACACAAGCACGCGCAACGATTTTATAAACCAATTCCAATGTGTACTGATTTTACACTTTTCCTTCTAACTGTGCCTTCATACCTTGTAATCGTAAACTGTCAGGGTTGGCCACGCATACCTTCAAAACTAAATCCCTACAAGCTTGTATTGAAATTCAAGAAAAAAAGCAATGAAAAAAATTTGACGCTTGTGTGTGTTTTTATATCTTTTACACATGTGCACATTATTCATTTTCCGTGCCGTTGTTATTGCTGCCATTGGTAAACCAACCAGTCCATTTCTTGGTCACATGAAAACGAATGTGAAACGAGAACATGACAGATTTTTGTGGTTTTAATGCTTTTGTATAGCTCAAAAGCACATGTGTCATGTCGCCATACATGCCTTTGAATTGTCATATTAGGGATACGTTAAATCAACAAAAATAAGTAAATTGTTACATCTAATTTCATTAAAAGGCTATATGCTTTGTACATACCGTAAAAAAGCTCTTTCACACCCAAACAAAACAAATGAGAACAATCAAAAGGCGATAAATTCGTATCTACTTTTAACCACAAAATAAATATATTTTTATTTATTGCGTTTTTTACAACATTTTTAAATGTCAGCACGATTATGGAGTAATGAAGCTAGAAATAGAAACTAAAGGCACAAAAAAGAAAAAGTGTGTAAGAAGAATTGAATATTTTGGAGTTAAATAGATCTTATTTGAGTTCGTGATTTATTGTGAGAACAGTTGAACAACATTATCAACGAATTTTGTCAATAATGGTGAATTACAACTGTTTTTATAGCTTTGGGTTGTAAATGCCTGCATTAATCAGGGGCAATACAGCATTATTTGTCAACATTTCACAAAATTACTTGTATTTATTTGCTGAATATAACATGTGGCCAAGTAAAATCTAAACAAACTTATCGTTAGTACAACAGTAGTTTTACAGACCAAAGAAGACAAAAAGTCAGTACCTTCAGCAAATTTTATTAACTTTCAACTGTTCAGCCCTTCAGTATCAACTAATTTATTCGGGCTTATGCCACTGCTCTGGGTCTGGCATCGCAAAGTCACGCGGCACAGTCCTCTCTAAACAAATCATTATTTATTAAAATGCAAGTTTTGCTGGTAGCCATGCCCTATGGGCTACATCCATGTATACTTAATCAACCTAACGTAAATAAAAAATGGGAAAAATCATAATCTCAATTATGCTCCTTAATTTGCAAAAAAAATCAAACTTCTTCAGGGATGATTAGGCATCGAGGGGACACTGGCAATGAACGACTGACTGACAAACTGTACTTGTCATTAACTTACTTTAGTCTTGAAGAATTGACTGAATATCATACCAGACGATCTGATACGTATGTAAAAATGACACCATTACAAATCATTTCATTGAAAAATACAAAAGCAAGCAAACGCAACCAGATCTTCTGATTTTTTCAGCCTTCTTTCAGTATTCCAAGAAATGCTCTTTTCATTTCATGAAAATAGATGTGCTCACAAAAAAAGTACACTGCTGAGGAACGGAACGGTTTAATGACATTGTTATAAGTTTCTACTGCCTGACTAAATACAAGAGACACTCAGACACTGTGTCAGTTCAAGCCTATCCTCAATTAGCATTCATTAGGTAACTGCACAGATACACTCCTCTTCCAATGCTGTGTTGTCGGCTGTCGTGTATCAGCTTATTATCGAAAAAAAAATCAATGTTATCATCATCTCAATCTCTCACACAAACCATTAGACCAAACATACTTGTTCTAAACTTGCATTGTACCCTGCATGTCAGCTAACGAAACAACTGGTAAAAAATTGGGTTAGTTTACTTTATAAAACTTCAAAGACACTCTTACTACTACTACTACCGATGATTCGTTTTTGAGATTGTTAATCCACAAAGCTTTTTTCGTCTAAAAAGCATTGTTCCTTCCTTTTCTCTACGTTGCACTCGTACTGCACGCCACTTTAATCTTTTAAGCCCTTGATTGTTGTTGTCGTTGTCATTCATTCATTATGCCATTTCAGTTTCGTTAGACTAATTTAGCCCAGTAATAAAATATCTACATGCACGCAGTCAAAAATAAATCATGCGTTAAGCCGCCTTCTCCTTCTGTTTCTTTAACGTTTTCAAGAAACTGATAAGCATAACAATGGAAAACGAAACTGAATGGGTTATAGATATACACGAATTTGTGTGCATTTTTGTATAATTCATTCAAAAATATTACCTACTTCAACAGCTAATAATAACATCTTATGAGCGTAAGAGTAAATATAACAGTGAGCAGTGCACGATACTTTTTTGTAGGTGTGTGTCAAATATTGTTACTAAATGAAATTACAGAGAGAGAAATGAGAAACCTTGAAAATTTTTAAAGAGGGAAAAAGCGAAAGGAAATGAAAAGTAATTTACAATGGGTCCACCTTTTTCAAATCCTACTTGTTTGAACAGTGCGTAAACATGAAATACATAATCATTATCATCGTCGGTACAATATTAAAGAAAATAAAGGCATAAAGCAGTCAAAATGTAAAGCTAGGTACATAAAACATGGTCTTCCTTTTTTGTGTTGCTGGTGCATCCCCTATAAAATGCATTATGCCTTTAATGGAGCAAGTTAAACAGAACAAAACGGATGGAAGAAAGAAATGTCTCCAATTACGTTATTAATTTCGTTTTGCAATTATCTTCGCAATAATTATAGCAAAGTATAATATAGCATCGTACCAACGGTAGTAGGTTGGGAATGGAATGTAATAAAGTGAAGGGAGTTTGTAACTCCTCTTCTGTTGATAATAAAAATGAAAAGTGGTTTTTTTTTCTACCTATTTATAAATAAAAATTGATGGTGGTAGTAGTAGTGTAGTAGTAATGTAGTACCTGAGAACATTCCCGTTATCTGCCAAAAGTGTAATCTACAAAGGTAACCCAATTTTGGACCTTTTTTTGGAAGAACTAATCGAAACCATCTGAATTTAAATTATCAAAAAATAATAATGATATGATTTTTACTATAATATCCCTATACCATAGATAGATATAATTTAATGCATCGCAGGTGTGTGCAAATTGCCAACCAACCCTTTTGTCCTTGAAAGTACGTGTAAAATGCATTATTGTACTGCATTTTGTCTCTATTATCATCGCCATCACCGTGATCAGTAACTTTTGCTATTTTACCGTACTCTTTTTTTTCTTAAAATATATCTAATCTTCTTTTCTTTTTTGAAAAAAAATCAAGTTTCAACGCTTCTTTAAGTTTGATAAGTCTGCTTGCTAAGTGTACAAAATTGCATCAACTTGTGAGCATAAATTTTGATATGAATGAGGCCTTAATAAAAGTCTCTTCTTCGTCAGCCAACCGTGAATTGTATATAATAATGGTGGGAACTAAGGCTTCCGAAAGATAATAAGAGAATCATTTTGATATATAAAGGTAATAGTAATCGCAGTAACATGGTCAAACCTTTTTCAAAAATGAAAAGCGTTGACGAATATAATGACTTCTATTTTGATTATTTTAACGTAGTTAAAGTCCTCATATAATTTAATTTATAATCCTTCCTGCGCATCCTGGTCACAGCCGCAGCTTCAATGGTTGGCGGAGATGATGGTGCTAATGAGAATTACGAGCCGAAGGGCGTTTTAAGTACAATCCAAAAAACTGGGACAATAATGTATAATTATACACTCATGTTTATTTTTAAAATTGCAACATTTGACAACCTTGTATTTGTCTTCCCCTTTATGAAAATTCCCCTAGCAAGTTTTATTAGTCCTTAATTTGGACTTCTTGAATGGTGCACGCACTTTTCACAACGTAAACTTTATCCTCGTCACATTTCTACCATTCTATGAGACAAGATGACATGGATAGACTTGGGTAAGGCATTATCATGATCATCCTTCCCAAATTACACAACGCACGCATAAAAAATTAATTGATCGACAGAAACAGAAGGAGGATGTGGCTAAATGACAAAATGGGAAGAAGATTAAAGGAGTATTTTATGATAATTTCGTTTTTTAACTGGGAAATTGACCGTGGCTTTCATAAGCTAGACATGAGTAAATGAGCAGAATCAAAAGAGAATAGGGCTGTGTGAATGAATGGCGCATCGTTTTTTTTTTGGGATGGACAAAATAGGCTGTTTTGTGCTCGACATAAATGACCAAAATAGCCGTGAAATGTCCATAATAACATTCCTCTGTTTTCTAACATTTTTCATATTGCATCGTGCACGAACGTTTTTTAATAGCATAGACTGGCATGACTATGCGTAAGGATCTTCAAAGTCAAGGTCAATTGCAGTTTTTTCTTTTCAATTTTAATTTCCATCTTGCTGCGACGCACGGCTTTTGTTATTTTAGAGGAATTTCAAAGAGTAAAACGTGTTTGGCTCATCTTCAGGGATTTTTTGTGCGTGGTTTTGTTTGGCGGTAGTGATAGTGCACTATACTTACCATGTAGTGCGTTTTGGGACATGATCATAAATTAAAGCCTATTAAACGCACAGTATGTACCTATTTTTTACTGCAAAGAAAAAAGATCATGACACTATTGCCAACAATACTGATTATGGATACTAGTACTCTACTGGTCATGATGATGATGATGGTTCAAACAATATGAGCGCAGTTAACAATGATATGATGAGTTTTGAACATCCGTATTTGTCCATACGACTTTGATTATCAATATCATGATGGTAATCACGTTGGCTGTGCACGATTAGACGGTTATATATGAACATTTGTGATTGTCAATTTTTATTTTTTGTTTTTAAAGTCAATCGAGAAAATAAAATTTTACGTTAAGAGCTCACTGTCGACTCTTCCCTTTGACCAAGGTCGTTTTAACTTGTTTCAATGATTTGAAAATTAAATGCAAAAAGGATAGATCACGGAAAATAAATTTGAGATGAAATTTACGCTAGCTGTAGTGGTCTCTAATCTGTTCTTGTATAAAAAAAAATTGCTGCCTGCATTTTTCATTATGGAAGCCACATGTGAGAAAATTGATGATGATGACATGAATTACAAATTGATTTTGACATAAAGGTGCACGTATCGCTGCGTGCTGATGTCAAGGGGTCAACAAGAACAAAACGGTAGATTTTTTTTTACTCTATTGTGTTGATTTGATGAATGCAAATAGGATGCATATAGGTACATGTATTAGCAATATGCATGTGTAATATGATAATATTATGTATGTAGAAATCTTTCTTCTGAACTTTGATTAGTCTCAATACAATAACACTTATTGGAAAATCATATAAATCCAATTCGATCAATAGTTCCCAATTGAAGATTCTTGAAAGGATTGGTTTTATTGAATACTGTGGCTTGTATGATGATGCAGGCGTATGTCACGACTGCAAATTATAAAACGATTTTGGTTTCATGTATGCGTATAGTACCTACTCGTAGTCTACGACGAGTGATCAATACTAAATACATGTGTGGCTTGTGTGGGCACCAAATATTTAGATTTTTAATAATAATAAAAACAGAAGGAATAAAAAGGAGCGTGAAGACGGGGACATATTATGAATGAAATGAGACGGATGAGTGTTTCGGAATATTTATTATGCTACTACCTATTCGGTACGTTTTAGCTTTTTTATGTCTTCAAGACATTGGACTATTAGCACAGTTCACTGCCTTGTAATAATCATCATCAATAAAGCCAAGCCCATCGTTTGTTTTGTTATCCTACTGGGATAGAAAGATGCAGTATGTACTGCTTATATATGAAGGAAAGAAGATGGTCCATTGAATTCAGATGATGAAAGAATAAAAACAAGAAAAACAAATTGAGCGATTGATTGATTGTTTGATCTGAAGACTGTCTTGAGGCAACATGCGTTCAAGGTCGATCATTTCATGAATCCGTAATGACCACAGACAGTTATTTTTAGGAATTGCAAATTACCACATTACAAACAATCACATTTACTTTTGTATTTTAGATTCTACTCAGTTATAAGCTGCCCAACAATTGAAAGTGAATGTTACTTCTTCAAATATTTATGTATTGAAGCACATATTTTAAGCATCCACACACTGTATACTTGATAACCACCGACAACTTGATAATTTTATTCCAGCGTATGATGTTTCAAGTGGTTTGTATGACATTTAATATTAATATTTATTAACTTTCAAATCAACATTTGTCTGAAGGCTTGTTATAAATAGGTATGTATTCAAGCCAAAATTGGGCACCTGTGAGTGACTAAAAGAAAGGCAATGGCAATCTGTCCATTTATTGATTTGCTTGCAGTTCACACGCTGTGCTGCCAAGCGAATGCGTTCTACAAGCATGATACCTTCTACTTTCAAAATGTATAGATAATAAAAAATCACAACAACGTTAGCTTGTGGTCAATTTAAAACTTAGACCGGTATATTTAAAAAACACAATTTCCCATTTAGTCTCTCCATTTGTTTATCTTTGGTAATTTAAAATTTGCTGCAAACTCTTTTTTTGCATATTAGATCAATGAGCGACTAGATGAGCCATTGAAGAAATTTTTTGAAAAGTTGTCCGATTGTAATATTGGAGCTACTTAAGTATACCAAATCAATAATGGCGAAACATCGTTTTAATGATAACTACATCTATCCAACAAGAAAGCATCAAGTCGCTCTAAGAGTGTTTTTTAGGTAGGTGCATTTATTGGTCATCATAGCCATGCGTACATTTTTTTCTCCTCTCGGTTGTAGGGCAAGAACATAATCTTGAATAGCCGCAGTAATGCCAAAATTTATTATGGATCAGTAGGTACGATAGAAATAAATGTGGACAGGTGTGTAGGCAGTTTTACTATTACCACTTACTTAAAAGTGCATAATAAAAAATAAATTGTATTTGCCTAATAATGCATGCTGGTACGAAAACTAACTATGCATGCATACAGCTACCGTTACAGGTCTGCACTCATGCTGATGGGGAGATGAGGGGAAACTGGTGTGGTGCGATACACTTGTCCACCTTCACATTCTTCATTGACAATTCAGCAAAGTAGTGCCACACACACACACAATTCCGCAGTCATCATTACAGCTACTTGTTTATTACTATAAAAATATTATTTACTTGTTACAATTTTTAAGTACATGAGGTAGGTATGTAATAATGACAAAGTCAAAAGAGTTGATTAGTTCGACAATCTACATCAACCAGTATCAGCAGGCATTGCTAGGTATTTTTACGCTACCTAGTGTGAATTTCGTTGAAAAAAAATATGTAACTGAATAAATATATCAACTGAAACAACATAGTAAATCCTTATTTGATAAAATTGCAATTACTCGTTGATGCGTAAAACGAAGTGATTTGAATTCTTGCAGTGTGTAAGCATCATGCGTAAGTGCCTTTTGAATATTCATGCATGTTTTATTGCACATGCTGTGTATGATTGCTTATTACTACATTGTCAAGAAATATGCAAATTGTTTTTTTCTTCAGATTATTTCATTTTTTTTAGTAATCTTCTTAATGAACACACGTAGAACATATAAACAGTTGTAATATCAGTTCGTGATGATTGTGTCGCGTCGGTTGAAAAAATACACATTACAGTATTTGCTTGATTACCATCAGTACATTAATAAGTATCGCAATAAGAGGTTGATTGTTTTGTTAGAAGAAAATTACTGTTATATGATATGTCAATGGTAAATTGTATTGTTATTGAAAACATTTGCGACAAATCTCGTCGTTCTAATGATATCAGGGCAGCTCCTGCAAAAAAAAACAAAATCAGTGGCAATGCTTTGAAGTTTGCAATACCTATTATTTTTGCATTCACTATACAGTTGTTCTGTACTTTTGCAAAAAAGGGGAAAAATGAGGTGTTTGTATCCTTTATTGGTAACTTGCCCTTTGCTCTGCATGCATTCAATATTCTTGTCACCAATCACCAATCAGACGTAATATTTCTATTGAATTCATCTGGTTATCCTCACCACCAGACAAAGCAAAGTAGGAGGAATAGAAGAGGTATAGTGAGCGCTGTTACATATTATGTTAGCCATACATGCTGAGTATCAAGTATTATATAGAATTTTCAGTAATTGTACTTTCGTCCATATCACACCTAAATTGATGCAGTTTGTTATAATGCAAATGACAATGGTCTAGTTTCTGAAAAGTAGGTATTATGAAAAGTGTGGTTAACTATTTGTTTTATTTTAGCCATTTTTTTCTATCAGCTATGTCGATACCTATGTACATGTTGGTTTACTTACACTACGTTACTTAATAAGTCCATTCGACGGAGAACTTGAAAGGTGATGTGATGATGATTGAAACATTGCCCTTCGTTCATTACTTCATCGTAGTCATAAAAAGAAGTGGTTTTTACAATGATGCTAGTTACAACAAATGTGCAATCAACTATCTTCCCATATTTTCTAGTTCATAGTATGTATAAAATAGTGATAAATAATGCAAATAAAATGTGCAGTAAAGAAGATTAGCTGATTTGAGAAGTGTCACCCAAGACACCAACTGTGCAACAGTTAACTTTGTATTGATAGATGCAGTTAGGTAATTAATAATCGATTTTCTATTTTTATGTTATCAATGTCAACCTTATATGGCGTAAACGTAGGGCTGCTATATAAAGTAAATGAATTGCAGTGAGATTGCATTTTCCGATATCAAAGATTGTATATTGTGCTTGTAAATCTTATGGAATAGAGGTCTTTAAAAATCATTAAACTTCAATATAGTCAATAGACCCTATGTTATGTTTATCAAAGATGGCTTTTCTTTCTAAATATTGTGAAGTTTATTGAAGATAGTTATAATCATTTTTTGAAGTCTCAGGGTACTCATGTTAATAAAATACTGGCTATTAAATGTCCGTTCTGGGGTTAAGTAGATTTTTACTATTATTTTTAATGTATATTGCTCTTCATGCATTTGGTGGATGATAGAGTCAAGTCAACTTCACACCATAATGTAAACTTTTTTTTACACACTGGAAATAGTAGTAATAATTTTTGAGGAGACATTTACTTTAACCAAGTCTTTTCTGGAGGGCAGGTACGCAGTGTTGGTAAAAGGTATTAAAACACATTTTATGCTAAAAATAGCATTTTGCAACATAAATACGATAATAGTGATAGCGAAGTGATAGTTCAGTATACATATAATGGTGATTGATTATACTATACTCACTGTGCATTCACTTATACATAGGTATATTTTTATTGAGGCCTGTGGCATCATTAGGTAGTATTTTCTTCACCTGTAAAGTTGTATGATTTACACATTTGTCACATTTGCGTTAGTCAAAAAATGCTGTTACCGTAATTCGAAAATAATGACATGTTTTTATCATTTCGTTGCGTTGTAAAATGGACAGTTTAAAATCCTCCACAAAATCGCAACAACACGAACAATTCTCTATGCACAATAAAAATATGAAAAAAATGTAAGAATATTTAACATCAAATTACAGTCGCGTGTATCCCCACACAGAAACAGGAATTACTACATTAAAATACGCAAGAGAGATCCTATTGTTAGTTGTCGTTACACATTCGTACGCAATTACTAAACTATGTATACAATAATAAAATAGAATATGTAGAAATAATAAATGATGAAATATTGCTCAGCGGTAGCCACAATACAAAAAAACACAAAATTATGTACGATTTTCACTTTGCCCAAAAAGGATCTTGCTTTTGGGGGAATTGGTGAAAAATAAATGCCTAATATGAATCAGAAATACATAAAATTATTACATTTTTTTTCGAGGAAAACTTCCGCTTTAAGAAAATTATGATAATGATAGAAGTCATCTCTAAGCTATTTAACCTGAAACTTCACTCGCTTTTTTACGACTACTACTACTACCGTTGAAAATTTGCTGCTATTTATTCCGTGTTTCTTGTCATTACGAAAGGTGTTCTACATTCCATTACAAATTTTTATTCGCTCATCAATCATCATTTTTTTGTTATAATTCTCTTTTTTTCTACATGCTGGTCATCAAAACTTATTATTTTGGCTCTTTGAGGGGAAGTGGTGTGCAGTAATAGTCGAAAAACGCAGCAAACAAGCGTGTTAGCTTACAGCAGCAAACCAAAATAACTTTACACCATGTCACGTACCAACCGACCTGAGTAATAATAATAGGATCGAAAATAGAAACAGCAACAACGAAAAAAAGAAAGAAAGGGAGATTATTAATTGACAAGGCAAAGGGTGTGTCGTCACCACCAACACCACTACTACCAATCATCCTCAAACAACTGCGTACCACAACCACGTTATGTAACGTAATATTACAATGAGCATGATATGATAACATGCACACGCGTAAACGTATTTTTCTTGCAATTTTCTTGTTTCCTTCGTTAAATAAAAACCAATTTCTCATTTGAGAGTTATCAGAACAAGAGTAGATGTGCGCGAACGTCATTGACGTGATGTGAATCCATTTTCCACGGGTGTTTATTAAATCATAAAAAGTTTTAAAATACATTGTTGGATACTACAAAGTAACCGTACATTACATTTAAACCAAATTGCACCCTGCCTACGATTCGGTTAAATCTTTTATCCAATCTTGTATGGTGGTAGCATGCCGTTTAAACCGTGAACGACAATGATGATGACAAGCACGGGTCTAGTTATTTTCAGACCATTCCATGTATGCACATTAAATACATATTATAAATACCATACCTATACGCAAACAGCTATGGGCAATGTAACTGTTTAGCTTAATTTTGAGTTGACTGAAGCTCAGCCTAAAGATATCAACCTCTAGTATAACATAACACACACGGGAACAAAATAGTTAGCAAGGTAGTAATATTTATCATTGCATTTTACTATAATAGATTCTGTTGTTTTTTGTATTGCAACTAGTCTGCAACAATGCAATGTGACAACAATATATTGTTGAAATAAAAAAACGGCTACAACCAGTCGTACCAACTTTTTCAATCATTCCTAGCACTTTGCTTGTCCTCAGCCATTGTTTGAACAGAGTCCATTCAATTGTCCAACAGTCCAACAACGGAGACTTTCTGTGCGTGTCCAATTGCAATAATTGATAATGTTGATGTAAGAAGCATGGGAGATTATATAATAATAATAAGAAGCGCCAATGCAATATTATTGCTTATCGTCATCTTTCGCGTCAGAGACCTACCAACTCATATTCAATGAACGTATGTATAATGATATTCACTTTGACCGTTCCTGATAAGAAGACTATTATGTACGTAAGACAATTTACTAGGTATACATTTTTATATGAGAATAGTCAATAATATAACAATGAATTAACTTTTAAAATATTGATTTTTCCTTGTAACTCTCAGCATCTAATCTTTCTCATTGACCGTCCATGTACATAAATATAATATAATATAATACTGATATGGCAAAGAAGGCAGAGTGGTTCTTAAGACTTGACACACATAAAAATAACAAAAAGAATCGACAGTTACAACAACGGCTAGATGAATACCTATATGTATTTTATGTTATTCTTCCTTTTTCAAAGAAAGTAAGCAAAAATCACACAAAAACTGTGATGCTGAATACAAAAATATTAATAATACGGTGTTCACATTCATATTGTTCATGAAATATCTATAATCGAGCACAGAAGTGTTTTGAAAATGCTTCTATTCAACTTGAAACGAAGCAGAAAGTCTTACCATCATTATCATTATTTCTTTGAATTTTTGTCTGAATTTGTTTAGATAGAATAGAACCACTTTGTCAGATATTACTCTTTATGATGATGAATCATTACATGTGGCGGTACTTACAGATGTGTGTGGTTTTCAAGTAGACAAAGGATAATAAATAAGTAATAAAGAATAGGAAGACAGTCATCATGCGCCCAAAATATTCCAACCTGTGCTTAATTTAATACCTAAAATTTGGACTT